>MU228276.1:0-10115 GCA_018584345.1 Thuja plicata | reverse complement strand
TCCAATGGCTGGGCGGAATCCGCCCAGTCATTGGACACTGTCATTTCTAGAATTTGCTAAAACACTTCAAATATAAACCATGTTTCCCATTCCATCAATCATAGCCTCAAACCTCCAAGTACCCCCTCAACATACCAAGTTGGATCAACTATCATCTCCCAAGGGGCTGGCGGAAAATGAAGGCACCATGGACAGCCTGTCCAAGGGCTGGGCGGAATCCGCCCAGTCATTGGACACCAACATTTCAGAGTTTCACCCTTGTTCCCCAATATCAAATCAAGTTCTCCCTCCTACAAATATGCCCCCCAAGATCCGGAAACCATCACCATCATGCCAAGTGGGAGGAGTCTAGGGAAGGAGGAAAGGCTGGCCTCCATCTTCATGGGCGGAATTGTCCAAGGGGTTGGACATTTCCGCCCAAGGGAAGAATTCCCTTTCCCAAATGAATTCGATACTTCCTCCTCACTCAAAATGCTTTCAAACATCTAATCATCAATCGCAAACTTCCCCAAAACACTCCATCTCCAATTTGACCTGCCCCTATCTCCACTAGGCTGGGTGGAAAATGAAGGCACCATGGACAGCCTGTCCATGGGCTGGGCGGAATCCGCCCAAGGATTGGACACTATGATTGCGGAATTTCATCTAAGGTTCCTCATCATTAAACATGGCCTCATATTCGATCAAAATATGTTCTCCAACCTTCCACTCCCCATCATGCATCTAATTGGATCAACTATCAACTCCCAAGGTGCTGGCGGAAATCAGAGGCACCTTGGACAGCCTGTCCAAGGGCTGGGCGGAATCCGCCCAGGCATTGGACAGAGTAGACTTGCACCTCCATACTTAGCCATTTTTTAGTTCAAGGGTAGAGAATTTAGACAAATATAACATTTAAGTATAAGTTTGTTTTATACTTTAAGTTATATTTGTATAAATACCTTCCAGGATGTTTGAGATAGGTTTCAGCTTCATAGGAGTTAAGGTGCAGATTCTAGATTTTGGGGGTTTTAAAATATTTCAGGACTTAGCCAAATTTCAGGATTCAGCATGCCCTCAGCAAAGCTACCTCCCACAATCTATTTCGACTTTCTAAGATCAAATTGAAGCTGGAACAAGGATTCTCGGAGGGTTTAAACTTGTTTCATCACAAATCCTTTGGTTTTTATCCCATATTCCTGAAAGATTTAGCACAACTCTCGCCCATGTTCCAGACAAACTTGACTTCCCAACATGCCAAAATTGCCAAAACCAACTCTCGAACTTCACTTGCCGGACCAAGGGGCTTGAAAACTGTCGCCAAAAAAGACAACCTAAGACCACTACTACCGCTTGCAAAAGAGGGGGTCCCCATTTGCAATAAGGGGCGATGGTGTGAAAGCCTCACAACAGTATTGAACTGGAGCCTGCTCAGGGGTCGAATTGTTAAATCTTCAATGCACATTGAGACTGGAAGGTAGCAGTTTTGACGAGGGTCTGAGAAGTCATTAAGCAAACGCTACCACTGGAGAATTCATTGTTGGGTAGCACGTCCTATATACATACGAGCTGTGGCGGAATTGAATGCAGCTTCCCTGGAAATCGCGGAATTCAGCAGTTCCAGCGTGAGCTCTTCACATTGGCCGATTGGAAGCCACGGGGAGGAAACAGGGAATTGGCAGCGCGTGAGGTGTCCATTTCCTCCAAAACGGCTGCGAGTGGTAATCACGGCATCACCAGGGACTATCGCGGGCTCTATAGTACCTGCAGCGTAGGAGAAGACCTGTCCATTTGCGGGCAGTATTGGACGTTGTTCACCTCCAGCTAAGGGGCGCAATCCATACACCAGGTTCCTCACTTTGATTGTTTTTCTTAAAATAAGTCGCTGAATGTAATGTATGGAATTTCTACAATATTTGACATGCTGGAAACAATCTTAAACTGAGAACTCAAATGATGAATTGTTGTTCTTGGCTAACGTAAAGATGACAATGAAAAATCTAGTAATCAAAATGTTGAAAAAATTGCTCTGCATGCAAAAGATGAATCCAAATACTAGATCATTGATTCTGGTTGTTAAAATCATATGACAGGTGATAGAAGAATGTTTTTGAATCTTGAAAGTTATGATGGAGGATCAGTCACTTTTGATGGTGAAGGCTCCGCTTCTATGTGTTAAGGGAACTATTTCTATTGAAGGAAAGCATAAGGCTAGTGGTGTTTACTATGTCAAGGGCTTAAGTGTGATGACCCCTTTCTAAAATAGGATTTATAATAAATAATAATAATAAAATTAAAATATAAAAATAAAATATAAATTCCTTATACACCATTTTAATTTATTTTTTTTAATATTATAATATTAACATTTTAATATTGTAATATATATACTCCGCCGCATGGGCAACAAGACCCTCTATCCTTATCTGGGAGGTGTGGAAAGAAAGAAATCGCAGACTCTTTCAGGATAAGAAAGAGGACATAAATAGACTGAAACAAAGAATTAACCTTTCAATACAAGAGAAGGTAAATGCTTATGCAACATCAATCTCTTTATCAACCCCCTTCAGCAAATGGGATTAGACACTTCAAAGGGCATGGCCCGGGTTGAAATGCAGAACTGGCCAACTAGGAGGTATTAAATTAAAGCAGCAACAGAATAGGAAGGAAGTGCGGTGGATGGCTCCCGAGGCAGAATGGACTAAAGCTAATTTCGATGGGGCTTCCCAGGGGAACCCGGGGCCATCAGGAGCAGGGGCTATCCTAAGAGATAACACTGGAGAGATCTGGGCATACAGGGCATTAAGGTTACAATCAAGAACAAATAATTGTGCAGAAGGCAATGCAGCCCTACTTGCTGTGAGGATGGGAGCAGCTATGGGGATTAAAAAATTACACTTAAAAGGAGATTCCTTAGTATTAATCAATGCACTAAAAAATGGTAGATCGGAGGCATGGCATCTACAACCATTGATAAACTCTATTTTGGCAATAACTCAAAACTTTTCAGATTTTCGCATTACACATACATACAGAGAGGGCAACAAAGAAGCAGATGTGCTCTCAAAATGGGCGCTTTCCTTTGCTAAGGCGGGCGAGTTGCAAATGGATATTTTGAAATCCAACGGTCAATTTTTGGCATGACCGAATATCCGAAGGAGGTGGCAGTTGAGTGGCTCTTTAAGTAATAAGTGAGGTGGCATTTTAGATGAAGTCAGCATGAGGAAGCTTTTTTTAAATGATTTGTCGGATACTTAAATTGTAGAAACTGGCGGCGCATTATAGAAGATGATGTGACAATTTGTTTTCAAATTTGGTGCCACACTTGTGAGAAGTGTCATCGTGGAAGAAGGAAGTGACATGGGAATGAAGAGCATTGATGATATAATCATAGATTGGACATCGCGCTGCAGGCGAAGGACAGGATCATTAATGATCGTCCTACTTCTGATGGCACCCGGGTTTTATTTAACTATTTTCTATTTCCCCTTTTGTATGTTTTGTTTTGCAGATTTCCAGCGACAGCAAGATGCATGCCAACTTCACAGTCTCCATGAGGAGGCAAATGAAATCCTTCCCCGGAGCAGCTAGTAAGGAAAGAATCACGTGCCTGGTAAAAATCAAGACGGACACCATGGTGCAGGCAGTATTGGGCGTTCTAGGCCCAAGTTTTCAAGAATTTAAACTTATGCGCCGGGATAACACAGCGATAATTTCCATGCTGATAGCATGGGGCTTGGAATTAGGCGAGCCCATTGACACAGTTAAGTGGGTGGCGGAGGCTTTATTTGAGGAAGATCTCTTGGGAGGTTTAGAGTCCATTTTAGAATGGGCAGTGCCCGGAATGGGAACCGACATTTCAAAATGCATTGCCGACAACATGGAAGCAAACAAACATGGGGTGATTCCCTTTGTCCGATGGGTGGGAAAAGTTGGTAGTGTTGATTATTATGACCAGCGCTGGGTTGAATGGGGAAAAATCAAAGCAGAGATTCGAACCTTTAATGCACCACCAGCTGCTTTGGCCGTAGAAATGCATGGTGAAATCCCAAGAAGGGCTCATTCTGTAATGCAGAGAAAGGCACGGCTCTTCCCAGCAAACTAATGGTCATGCAATGAAGAAAGGTGGTTTTTGTTGAATGCTAAATTTTTGATAGTCTAGCCTTAGCAGATTTTGTATATTCGATAATCATAGCCGGGTGGCTAGCTCATGTTATAAGCATAGTGGGGTGTTAGGCTTAGTAAAATCTCTGTCAATATCACCCGATATGGGGTTTCTGTATGTATATGAAAACGATAACAAATCGTTGCATAGGGCAGTTTTCTCTTTACATTGACATAGTTGTTTCCTGGATTAAGTTGTAATATAATACTTTTGTAATGCTTTTATTAATTAATATGAAAAATCTCTATTACCGACCAAAAAAAAAATATTGTAATATATATAATCAAATTTTGGAATATATCATAATTAAATATCTTTAATTATTAACATTCTAATTGCTATAATATTAATATTTTAGTTATATAATATATAATCATATTTAATATTTAATATAACTTGGACTAAGCCCATAGAAACGATGTTAAATGTTGAAAATGAAATTAATAAATAAAATCACCATCTAATAGCTAGAGACACGTCTCTATCAAGAGATGTCACCATGTTATATTAGAAATCAAACTTCATTCCTAAAGGCATCGAACAATAGATATTCACCCATTTCTGGGGTATCTCTGATGGCAGGCACTAGTACGTGGCTCCTATCCACATTATTAGAGATCGCTGGCATGCCCTCCTAATCATCATCACTGGTAACAATCTTACGTGGCTTTACTTAGTTTTAGTAGGACTCATTGAGCATTAAATATAGAGGACACAATATCACCGAAAATCACCAGACATAATCAGATCCAATATTAAGGGAATATATATATCAGCATAGGAAGAATAGAGATCAAATACATCAGGTCATCATCAAAGGAATGGAGGATTGAAAATATATTTTATATTCATCAGTAGAATGAGATCAGAAAGAAAGAAAAAGAATATTCTATTGCTGAGGATAGGAAGCCTATACTTAACACTGACAAGATACAGTCAGTGTATGAAGCATATACTCGGCGCTGATAAACAATACAGTGGCAGCGATTAGCAACCGGGTCTTAACAGAGGAAGTACAGTATGTACTCCTTTATCTCTGAGGAAAAATTCAGTAATGTCAGTAGTTTATATTGAAGATATATATATAGATATAAATAAATATGTTGACTGGGAATTAACAGATATATATATATATATATATAGACTCACATGATTATAAGAATATTAGGACTAACAGAGATTATTTTTTGTATTAAAGATAGTTCACAAAAGATTACATCATTGTAGCATTAACTCAACCAAAAACTACCCACTAGAAGGAACTTCAAAAAATTAACTGTCTATGGAGATAACCATCAACCATAAATCATCTGCTAAGCATGATCTGTATTACAATACAAAATAATCAGATCGAGAGATTCTGTGAAAACTATATACTATCAGCAAATTTAAACTGCATCCCATGAGCCAACAATATTGTTGCTCACATCAGCTCTGTCAGACTCATATCTCCCCAGTGGGGGGTCTATCTCAGGCACAGCATAATGATCCCATTTTGGTTCATCTGTGATCTTAGGTTCTTTATTTATTGCATCGACCTCCTTTTTGGTAATGTTCTCCCTCATAAACTGTTCAACTGCATTCAGTTCCTCTTGATCCAGCATACCTTTGTAGGTGTCAAAGAAATGAGCAGATTTGATGTCTGCCTTATATATCAGCAGCATACCCTCACGAACCAAGATCATGAATCTGCTCTTCGGAATCTCCAGCACTGCAGAAACCTGTAACATAATGTATAAGAAGGTGAGTTTAGGATTAAACTCAGTAAGAACCCTCCTTGATCCACGAAAGACATCCCCATTCCTCTTGGACCATAAAAACCATTAAATCCAACAACAAAGAACAGACGAGAATGTATTAAGTTGATCATCAAAGCGATCTAAAAAAACCAGCAAGGACTTCAAACCAGGAAAGGCCAGGTCTGGTGTTCCATCTAACAGGGGCCCCACAAACAAAGACCATATCAGAGAGGCAAAGGGATATTCTAAGAAAACATGTGGAGTAGACTCAGAAGCAGAGCAAACTGAGCACACAAGGGGACACATTCCTAATGAAGATAAAACATCCCCAACCCCAACCCTCTTAAGCAAAATTTGCCACACAAGACACACATGTTTTTGTTCACCAGGGAATTTCCAAAAACGGTTAAGAACAAAGGACCATTTGGACTCTAACCAACCACAACACCAGGACTCGTTAATCCACTGTATAATCTTAGAACCTTCTTTGAGCATCAAATAAATCTGCTTAGCATTAATATCAAGAAAAGAATTTCCATCAACCCACTTCAACTGATCAATAAACTGCTCAGAGGTCATGATCTTGCCAGGAAAGAACATGCCAGTAGCCTTACAAATCAAAGTATATGTCTTCTTGTGAGAATGGGGGATGTTAAACTTTGAACAGAGTTCCTCCCACGAACCAAGACGGCCACCGATAAGGAGATCACCAATTGAAGAGATGCCCAATGATTGCCATATTCTAGCAGAACAGCATTGAGTAAGAGCAAGTGGTTTCTCATTTGAGGACAACCCCCCACCATATTGATCTGTCAATAACTGCATAAGTAGGAGATTGCCCACACGCATGTCTACCAATTAAGAATTCCATCACCTGTGACCAAGCTTTCCATAGTGAGGAGAAAACAACAGAACCAAAAGGCTTAACATCAAACCTTCCCAATAACATGTCACAAAACCCCAAGTTAGACCAGTTCTTTCCTTTCTTGGGTTTAGATCGACAAATGTTGTTTATGATCAACACCTTCCATGGCTCATTACCATGGATGGATTTAAACATCCATCTAGCAGCAAGAGAAATACCATGAGTTTTTAGGTCCCGAAGACCCAATCCACCACGTCCCTTAGGTGTACAGCACCACTCCCAAGACACATTATGTCTCTTCTTATTCCCCTGTCCATCTGACCATAGAAAATCTCCTAGAATCCTTTCCAATTTATTCACCTGGTAATTACAAAAAAGCCATGTGGAGCATAGTAAATAGTATTGAGAAGATAAGACTTTTTGGACAACCTAGACCCTCCCAGCTAAGGAGAGGAGATGAGTCTTCCATTTAAGGTGCTTCTTTTCAATCTTAGCAAAGACCCAATCCCACATATCTTTCAAGGATGGGCTGATAGCGAAGGGAATCCCCAGGTACCTGACCACATTTGAAGGCCCAGCCCAAGCCTACCCTTTCTCAACAAGCCCTAACAAAGATTATTTAATATATATATATTGTTAATCAAATACATGAGAGATAATCAGATACACTAATATGAGATTATGAGCAAAGAGATATGTATATAATATAAATAATAAATATCTAAATCTGATACTCAAATTATACATAATAGGAATCTGACTACTATCTCTTACCAAGGCTTCATAAGATAGGGAGTGTGTGGAAGGGAAAGGCAGAGTAATTTTGGTCACATAATGGGTAGTTCCCAAGATGGGATTAAGCCTTGAGGGAGCCCGCTTGTAGACTATTTCACGCACCCTTGGCACAGTAAGTCTTCCATCTCATAATGCTGGTAGTAAGAAGGGAAGAAGGGATTCATGCAATCTATATGGGGAGATCATTCAAATGACAAATCTAGGCTATGTCTATCTTCGATGTTTAGTGAATTACATGTTGTTGGTTTGCATTTATTATTGCATCTATCAATAAATGGTGGTTAAACATGGAGTAATATGCGAATATACTTGGTTAGTAAGAAAGATCCCTACTTCAAAATTCCTAACTTGTACTAATTTATGGATTCTAGGTTTGTGATAGGAAGGGGGCATTACATTAAGACAGTCTTTAAAGTGTAAGTCAATTATGCAATAAAGGGTTTGAGGTTAGCTTTCTTGGAGGAAAATCATTTTTGGAGATTAGCTTTGTTGAATGTGCAAGACAAATGAGAGGGGGGTGAATCAGTTGTCAATAAAATCTTTAAACTTTAATCATTTAATCAGTTCCACCAAACTTACTTTAATCTTAATCACTGAAAGATGTAAACATGAAACAATACAAACACTATCATACACAAGGAACACTAGATTTACATAGAAACCCTTGTTGAAGGAAAAACTATGGAGAAGATTAATTCTCAAATATATGAACACATATTAGGGTAACACCGGGTAAGGTATTTTTACAAAGAAAGGCTCACTGCCTGAAGAAAGAAGGCTCACTATCGGAGGGCTCACTGCCTGGATGAAAAAGGATAAAAGAGAATAGATCCAGCACTAATGCACAATCGCAACACAACTGAAAGATCTGTAGATACCTTCGGCTCACTGCTTCTAGTAGCTAACACATGAAAGGCCACACTACTTTGTACCACACTTCGCACTATCTCACACATGCAAGGAGACAGATCCTCTTTCATACATCCTCATCGCATAAGCATACACTTGCATAGCATTTGCACAAGTATACACATATGCCACACCTTTCCTCGACAATTCATCATTTATTTATACCACCCTTTCATTTGTGAAGTCTCCCACTGTTGGCTAGACAAATAACCGAACACAATTTGAATTAGGTTGGCACAACACATTCCTGTAGTGGAAAGGAATGAGAAGTAGACCAAAAATAGCATCATACACGTTACATACCATTTTGCATTCACCGAGACAATTAATGAAGTGAAAACACCCAAGGTCAGCGAAACCTAGAGTAAGAACACCATTGAACTCTGAAACCATGTCTCTGAAACTCAAAATATTGTCTAATATGAATGAAGCTAAGAACATTAAAAACTCAATTCCAAAACTACGCCATTAGAAACCATTACTCGGAGAAATGTGGAGTATGCATTTCATGCAGGAAACACTATCAGTCACAGTCATCTCAGGTGAATACCAATTCCACTATACTGCGATCCAAAACACAAAAATTTGAATCGAATATCTTTAAATATTGTCCCACAAAATACCAAAACCTCATTATTAGATTTGTGTTGTCCTCAATTTTGAGATCACAAAATTGTGGCAACCCTACGCAATTTTCTTGTCAATTCGTAGTAGTATACTCTATGATTTGAACGTTCTGAATAGAGTGTTAATAGAGATAATTCTTTATCCCTGAAGAGTTCTTTGTGAACATACGTTTCATGCATTCTTAAGTCCTTTTCTTTGTTTTTCTCTTTCTTATTTGGCGTTTTTAGTTTTTGCTTTTCCCTTGAGTCGATAGCCCTTTGAAATACGCTCGTTTCGAGCTAACTAGACATCAAACGGAGTAGGACAACTCAAGTTATGATGTAAAAGGTGGGGTTTTTCAAGCTGACTGCATATTCTTTAAAAATCCTTAAAAAGTGGGGTTTTCGAAGTCAATTGCACGAGTTTGAATTATATTTGATATATTAAGTGGATTTTATAGTCCATTTTCAAATTTCAACTCATTCCGAGTTGATTCGACTATAGTTTTTAATATTTTATTGAAATTAGCTTTAAAATAGTCTAATTTCATTTAAATACTATAGTTATATATTAAATTAATTCATAATTCAAGCTTAATTCTTAAAGGTGTGGTTTTTATTTCTCATTGCATGTCATCCGTATGCAAAACACATTTAAAAATGTAATGTCCCCACTTTAGCAGTTGACCAAGTGTGTGTGCGTTAGCCTAGTTCTACATGATCCCAAGGGCTAATGAAGGGTTTAAAGGGATCCTAGAGTGTTTTGGCCTAGTCATTTCTAGTTTGGGCCAAAACGGAGTTGATTTACTCAGTTTCAGGCATACTTACTATTTTTAGTAAGTCAACAGGACACAGCAGAGGCCAATTCTGGTGATTGGATTTGATACTCCTCGGCGAGAGCTTTCCAACGAGCTATTACTCGCGCTATTCGGAGTCCGTTTGCTAATATATTTTAATGTCTGAAGTGTTATTAAAGTAACATTTAATTTAATTGTAAAATATTAAAGTGTTACTTTAATATTTATTTTATGGGGATGGGTACCTAAGGGAGACATAAG
>MU228275.1:132848-148264 GCA_018584345.1 Thuja plicata | reverse complement strand
AAACACATATGCCAGTAATATCAACAAATGTGAATCCAAACATTTGAATACAGTGAATCGATATCCTTGAGCACAAGCACCAATAACATCAAATAATAGAGATAAAGCACTAGCTAGGGCATGACACTAGTAGAATATGGTCATTTCAGAGATCAACTCCCTCAATAATAAAATGAAATGCATTTGAATATGATGCCAGAGGCTTGAAAGATGAAGAAATCACATACCTTCTCCCGCGCTCAGCTGTCGCTCCTTTTCTCCCACTCTCCAATTGAAATAAAAATGATGAGGCTGTTTCACTTTTTTTTTTTAATGTATACCCCCGAATCTATCAAAATTTTGATGGTCAATTAAACACCCATCGGAATACCAACATCATCGGGGCCTATTACAAAAAAAAAACACCAAATTTGTAAGAAAAAGTTACCCGTCGGAAAATTCTATCAAAATTTGGCCCCAAATGTAGCAGTGTGGGAAAATGATGACCAAGAAATAGAGTGACTCAAGAAAAGAACTCCTCGAGCAACAGAAACATGACTCAAGCCAAGAATACCCAATAAATAGAAGACAAACTCGAGCGATAGAAAATGAACTCAGAAACAAGCATGCCCGTGGGAGAGAAACCCGAGCAATAGAGACCAACTGGGAGCAAGCATAATCGAGAAATAGAACCCAAGAAAAATAATACTTCCCCGAGCAACCTCCAAACAAACTAAAGGATAAAAGCAAACATATTTTTGGTTGAGCAGGATTGCCAAGGACCTAAGATTCTCCTACATCAGACACTCGGGGTTACAAGAAATGATTCCCCAAATCATGTATCAGGTCTGACCTAAAATGAATCCAACTTAGATTGAGAAATCCAAGATGATTCCTCAATCAGTCTATTCTTGCACTTTACCAAATACTCCATGTATTCCTTCCCTCTTGTGCTTCTGCCAACTCTTTGTTTCAAAATCTTATCAAATTCCTCTATCTACTTCTTAGGATAATCACTTGGTATTTCCACTTCTTCATTAGGTTCATGATATTCATATAAGTGTGAAATATTGAATATAGGTGATATATCGATGTCATAAGGTAATTCCACTTCATAAGAATTTCCACTTTCAAATCTTCTCAATATTTTGCAACGACCAAATTTCTTCATCTTCAATTTTCCATATGTTCCAATCAAAAATCTATCCTTCTTCAAATGAACCATTACAATATCACCAACTTCAAAATTTTTATGTCTTCTTGATCTATCTCCACTATCCTTGTATTTTTATTTTTTTTCTCCAACTTCTGTTATACATCTTCATGCAAGGTCTTCATAAACTCAAAAAATTCCTATGTTTCAGCACTTTTTATCTCTTGTCCAACAATATCTCTCAAGTTTGATATAACTCTCAGTTGTGTGCCATGAAAAATCTCAAAAGGTGTCTTTCCAGTCCTTCTATTTACTAAACTATTATATGCAAACTCTTTTTTTGCCAACATCAAATCCCAATTACCTGGTGTGTCTCCAACTAGGCATCTCAACAAGTTACCCAAACTTTAGTTTAGAACCTTTTTTTTCCATCAGTCTGTGGATGGAATGTAGAACTAAACTTCAACTCAATATCCAACTTCTTCTAGAGTGTTCTCCAAAAATAGCTTACAAATTTACTATCTCGGTCAAAGATGATACTCCTCGATAATCCATGCAATCTAACAATCTCCTTAAAGAAAAGATCTGCTATATGTACTGTGTCTGATGTTTTTTTACATGGTATAAAATGTATCATCTTGGAAAATCTATCCACAATAGCAAATATGGAATCATTACCTCTTGTTGTCATAGGTAACCCAAGAAGAAAACCCATGCTGATATCACTCCAAGGTTTCTTAGGAACAGTATTTGGTGTATACAAACCAGTATTCTAACTCACTCCTTTTGCAACTTGACAAACTCCACAACTTTTCACAAACTTCTAAACATCCTTTCCTTAAGAAAACTTATGTTTTTATCAATACCAAAATGTCCAGCCAATCCACTACTATGTTTCTCCTTAATCAAATTAGTTCTCATTGATCCTCTTGGAATACACAACTGAATACCTTTGAACAACATATCTTCCTGAATGAAATAGTCTTCATACTTACTTGATTGATTTCAATTAGGTGCTTTGCACACTCTCCACTGCTTAGAAAAATTAGGATCACTTTTATAGAAACTCTTCATGTCATCAAAACCAAGAACTTCAATTCTCATTTTAGTCAAAAAAGATCTTCTTCTACTCAATGTATAAAGAACTTGGTTAGAAACTCCACTCTTATGTTTTATCACAAATATGAAACTTTGCAAATACTCTACCCATTTCATATGTTTTTGATTCAACTTATTCTAACTACCCAAACATTGTAAAGCCTTATCATCAATATACAACACAAATTCATTTGGCATCAAATAATGTCTCCATTTCTTCATGGCTTGAACAATAGCATAGAACTCTTGATCATAGACATAATATTTCCTCTTAGCATCATTCAACTTTTCACTAAAGAAAGCAACAAGTTTACCTTCTTGATTCAATACATCTCCAATTGCACTTCCACTTGCATCACATTCAACTTGAAATGCCTTATTAAAATCAGGTAATGCTAACACAGGTAATTCAACAACCTTGAACTTCAAAGTCTCAAAACTCTTATCAGCTCCATGTGTCCATTTGAATTCTCTTTTGTCTTCTCTCATTGTTTCAGTCATAGCATTACAAATAGAACTGAAATTTTTGATGAACTTCCTGTAAAAACTTTCCAATCCATGAAATGATCTTACCTCAGTGACATTCTTGGGTGTAGGCCAACTAAGTATAGATTCAACCTTCTTGGGATCCATCTTCAAACCATTAGCTAAAATTACAAAACCCAAATACACAATTTCTTCTTTCATGAAGGAACACTTCTTCAAATTTATGAACAAATTTTCCTCTTTCAATCTCTACAACACTTGTCTTATATGCATCAAATGATCTTTTCTAGTCTTACTGAATATCAGAATATCATCCAAGTATAAAATCACACACTTATTCAATAATTTATTCAAAACTTCATTCATTAACCTCATAAATGTAATCAGTGCATTAGTTAAACCAAAAGGCTTAACCAACCACTCATACAAACCTTTCTTTGTCTTGAAAGTAGTCTTCCATTAATCACATTATCTGATTTTGATCTGATAATATCCACTCTTCAAAACAATTTTGGTAAAATATCTTTCTCCACTCAAACAATCTAGTATGTCATCTATTCTCAGTATAGGAAACCTATACTTCACTATGATCTTATTACTTTCTCTTGAATCAGTGCACATTCTCCATTCTCCATTCTTCTTAGGTGCTAACACACTAGGTATTGCACATGGACTCAAACTTTCTCAGATCAAACCTTTGTTCAATAATTCATGAACTTTTCGGTTAAGCTCTTCATTATCGGTCTGTGTTAACCTATGTGGTGCTTTGTTCGGTAAACTAGCTCCAGGAATCAGATCCATACAATGACTTATATCTCTCATTGGTGGTAAACCATTAGGTACATTATCTAAAACTATCTCCTTATACTGAGTGAGTAACTTTACAACTTCTATAGGAATTTCATCTAGTATATTCTTACTCGATTTGTTAGGAATCAAAGCATAACATATATCATTTCTTTTCAAATCCTTAACAAACTGTCTACCTTCCATCAAACAAAATTTCACAGATGTACATATCTCACCAATAGATTCTTCAACCAAAGGTAACCAAATTTTCTTCTTACCATCAACCCAAATAGAATATCTATTCAATCTTCTATCAAGTATAGAATGTCTATCATAGTGCCAAGGTCTACCCAACAAGATGTGACAACAATCCATTGGAATAATATCACACAACACCTTATCATAATACTTTCCAATTTTCAGATTCACAAAACATTGTTCACTCCCCATTAATGTGTGTTCATCTTTGATCCATGAGATTTGATAGGGCTTTGGATGCTTCATCCTCTCCAACTGCAACTTTGTGACCATTTCCTCAGATGCCAGATTCTTTGAGCTTCCACTATCAACAATCACCTTCCAAACTTTGTCTGCAACTCTACATATGGTCTTGAACAATCTTTTCCTAATAGGATCTTTCTTATCTTTTTCACTCCATAGTATCCTTCAGATCATGAGATTACTTTTAGGTTCATTAGGTGTTTCTTCTTGCACCAAATAATTTTTTCTACTTCCAATACTCTTGCTTGCATGTGTACACTCAAAATATTTGTGTCCTTCCTCAAAACAATTGTAACCAGTTACGTGGAACCCTTTTCTACTATATCCACCTTGGGAGTAATTTCCTCTTCCTCGGTATGAACTTCCACCTTTCCATTCATTCTTTCCCCTGTCTTGAGATGTGTCTAAAATTGACTTGTCTGGTTTAGATCTATTGTTTTCACCATGATATCTACCTCTTCCTCTAGGGAATCTTCCACCTATACCTCTTTGTCTTTATTCATATCTTCTATTCAACTTCTCCTCAGCTTTTAGGGCAAATTGATATGCCTCTTCAATGTTTTCCATCTTGGCCAAGCTTAATCTCATCTTGAATGGTACTTCTCAATCCATTTAGATATCTTGCTACACTTTCTAATTCATCTTCAACATGTCCAGATATGATGTCCAATCTATAGAATTCCTTAGTGTATTCTTTTACTTATCTATCTTTCTATTTCAAACTTTGCATTCTCCTAATCAGTTTAATCTCATAATCACAAGGTAGAAACTTTCCTTTCAATTTGTTTACCATCTTATCCCATGCCTTGATTTTGTCTTTACCTTTCTTCTTTGATCCAATTGCAGATGTTCCCACCATAAGGATGCATAACCTTTCACCTTTGTGCTTGAAATATTCACCTTCTTTTCCTCTGATACATTCTCATATTAAAATTACTTTTCCATGTCAGTTATCCAGTCAATCAATTCATTAGAATCCAATTTTCCACTATACTCAGGAGGATTAAACTAAGGTATGGACTTCAAACTTTTTAATGTTGAAGAAATCTCTCCTCTTCGTGATCCATCACAGGTGCAGGTACAGCTTCACCTTGAACCTCTTCCAATTCATCATCACTAACATCTTCAAGATGTCTTCCTCTATGCTGGGCTGTCTCAATAGCTTCCAATCTAGTATCCATCTGTCTAAGCATATCATCTAGACTTGGATAGCCATTTCCAATCTAGTTTACAAGAAGGAACTTAGATCTCACCAGTTCTCTGATACCACATGATGCAAGGAAAGGATGGAAGAAGGGGCTAAACGCTCTCCCAAATACCAAATTATCTTGCAGATACAATGTAGAAGCAACAACAACACAGTGAGAGAAGAAACAATAGAGATCCTTTTCATTAATTGATCAAATTCAATACATGTCGAGTTCTAAGTCCTTCCCAGTTTGGGCCATATACATTCAATGAATTAAAAATTGATCTTCATACATACGAGGTTATAGAACTGCCTTACAATATCTCAATACTTAACTTCTATCTTCTAAAACTACCTCCTAAACTAAGAACATAGAAACAAATATATACAAGATTCCACCAAAGAGGTCGGCACTCAAATCCATAAGAGAGACCTATATTTAGGTCCACATAGATCCCAATGATAGATCCCACATTAATTAAACCACATAAATTAAATGCAGAAGTCGGCGACCAGATCCAACTCCAAAATAAACAACTTAGGCAAAGGATGACCGAGCAACATAGTGACTTAGGAAAAGAACACCCCGAGCAATAGAAACATGACTCGAGCCAAGCATACCCGAGAAACAGAAGACACAACCAAGCAATATAAAATAAACTTGGAAACAAGGATTATCGAGTGATAGAAACCTGAGAAATAGAGACCAACTTGGCAAAAGCATAATTGAGCGATAGAACCCGAGCAATAGAATACTACCCCGAGCAGCCTCCAAACAAACAAAAGGATAAAAGTAAACATATTTTTGGTTGATCAGGATTGCCAAGGACCCAAGATGCTCTTGCATCATACATGGTTTGTAAGTTGAAGATGGATTTGTATGGACTGAAAAAAGAACATAGACCATTTCATGCTAGATTGGATAGGTATCTACTTTGTCTTGGTTTCAGAGAAGGTAATGCAGACAATAATTTATACTTAAGAGCTAGGGAAGATGCAATTTTAATAGTTGAATCTTTTGTAGATGATATCTTTTTGGAGGTAATGATGAAATGAGTAAAATTTCTCTAAGGAAATGGAAAATGAATTTGAGATGTTGATGATTGGTGAGATGGCCTTGGGCTACAAACAAATCAGAACAAGAATGGTATTTTTATTTCTCAAACCAAGTATCTTAAGGAAATGTTGAAATTTTTTTGCATGGAAGATTGTAAACATGTTGGAACGCCTATGGTTATTGGTCACAAGCTTACTACTACTGATAAATCTTAGAGTGTTTTTTAGAATAACTACAGATCTATGATTGGAGGCTTACAATGTCTAACTCACACTAGACCAGATATTGCTAATTAAGTTAGAATTGTAGAAACATATCAAGTAGATCCTAAAGACACACACCTTTTTTCTGTAAAAAAAATATTTAGATATCTGAAAGGAACATTGGATTATGGCTTATGGTATAAAAAATATAATGATTTTGTTTTGCATGCTTATACTGATGTTGATTTTTCGGGACATGTTGATGATAGAAAAAGTACAAGTGGTGGTGCATTCTTTCTTGGGAAAAGATTGGTTTAAGTAAGAAGGACTATATAGATCAGTCTACTACTGAATCAGAGTATGTTTTTGTTGCTATAAATTGCACATAGATTGTTTGGATGAGGAAAATATTGAAGGAAATTGGGATAACTTTTGATGAGATAGTGGTTATCCATTGTGATAACACTCGCACAGTGAATAAGTCAAAGAAACCAATTATGTATTCAAAGACTAAACATATTTCAATTAAATATTATTTTTTGAGAGATGAGGTTTCAGAGAAGGAGATTAGATTGGAGTATATCAGCACAATGGAACAAATTGTAGATATATTTAGAAAACCTTTACCAAAGAATGCATTTGAGTATCTAAGAGGTATGCTTGGGGTGAGAGCCCCTCCTTGAAAGAACTAAATTTATGCATAAATGCATCAGTCTAATGGCTTTGAGAGATATATAATTTTCTAGAATTGATGTATGGATCTACTCCTCAGGAGGAGTGATCGCAAGAACAATATAGAACACATTTGGGTGATTATGCACCTCATTGTTGCAGGCATGAAGATTTTAAAAAGATATACCTCACAAAAGAAAGATGGTCTGAAGTAGAGTAATGGCACCCTTTTCCATTGATGTCAAAGGGGGAGAGATTTTGTGAAGAGAGACTGTGGAAAATCCCTACTATTTTAGGGAGAGTTGTGAAGAGAATATTGAGAAGATTGTATTGAGATAGGTACTTTTTGGATTGATGGATTTTCTCATATGTTACCATCAATTCCAAAGGGGGAGATTGTTGGAATTGTTTTATGTTCTAGTTTTTTTCATTAATGTTTTGTCAATGATGTCAACATATATTTCTGATGAGATAGACCATACAGGTTATTAATATTATGTAGATGACTAATAGAACTGTACGTGAACTCTATGGTTGATTCAGAGCATGAAAAGATGAGGATGTATACAGGGATGTGTTGTGATCTTATGTCTAAGGTTGCTTGGCTTAATGTTGTAGATGGAGTAAGTTACAATTGTTTTAGTGAAGACTAGGTACTGGACAGTGACAATGAACTATGACAGATTTAGTCTATGAGTTTTGAGGATAAATTGTACGTGATATCGATTCATGTTATGCGAGTTTGAGGAATGGAAAAAGACATATTGAGGAATTTTTTATGATTCTTGGGTTTCAAGACTCTTGGTGATGTCAGCTATGGCGTTTGTTCTAAAGAAGACCTATTTGGGGCCTACTTCAGTGATGAAGTGTGTATTATGGATGGTGAGCGTTGATTATATTTGATGTATTGTAATTGATGTTTACTTGTTATATTTACCATGTGTACCTTAGAAAGGGGTTATGTAATTATTTTTGCATAGGGGAAGTCCTAATTGGATGAGCTAATTGCTTATTGTAAACTTGTATAAAATAAATTTCTTTTCTTTTGTGGAACGTGTGGTTACAGTGAAGTGTGGAAGCTATGATCTTGTTTGTATGAAGTATGGTGGATGTAGAGAAGAGGTTGTGATTAAGAGACTTCATTGGAACTGGTCAAGAAAAGACACTTGCTATCAGATAGTTCATTGGATTATATATTTCATATACACTTGTATTTAAGTCATGAAGGTGGATTTAATCTTCTTTAGGAATTTTGCCTGGGGAGTGAACCTTTTGTTCTCTTGACTCCTATTAGGGTATGTCCTTTAATAGGTACTATGTACTATAATGCATTAATAAGATCCTAATAGGGCTAAATCTTTTTGTAGGGATTCTATACTTTCAGTAAACTATATGTGGGTGTTAATTCCCAATGGGGTTTTACCTTTCACAGGGTTTCCCTGGAAACAAATGATTGTGTTACGGTTTTGCGTTTAATATGTTATCTTTTGGATTAAAGTTTTGGTTTATAAATTTTAATGTTTAATAATATATCTCACAAACTAATCCCCCCCTCTCAGTTGTGTTGATGGACTGTTATTCCTAACAAATCATGTAATACATAACTTCATTTGATTGTTGTTGAAGTACTTCATGTTTTCTTGGTAGAAGGTTTTAGGATTCTAATGCAATTTATTTGAGTCTATTTGGTGGAGTTAGAAGGGAGAAATCTTTGGTTCAACCAAGAGTGGTCTGTAAACCCTCATTTCACTAGTGTGTTGCAAAGATGTACCCTTAAATTTGTAATCCATTGTGGGATTCACATGGACCTTAGTGAAATTAAAGTAGGGTAAATTTACATTATGATTCCAGAGGGGAATATTAGGAGGAGTCTATTTATAAACATTTCCACCAAGCCTTAGACCGAGCATTCATATGTGCTCGGTGACAATTAATTGCAAAATAGTGCACAAATAATTGTAGGGAGTGGATAGGTTGAATTTCATGTTGGATTTGGTGTTCCTAGGGATGTGAAAACATGTTCCATGTGTTGGTTTGGTTCAATCAATCTATCTTTGAATACTTGCTTTGAAGACCTGACCTAATTAGCCCTTTTAGGCCTCTATACTTAGTGTGAATTTAGTGGTGTAGTAAAGGGATTAGATTCCAAGTCTTTGGTTCTTGAAACATATTCCAAAAGGGTATTGAAATAAATAATTTTTTTAGTGGGATCTTTGGGAGAAATAAGAGTTGTCTCAGAAAAACCATGTGAATATGGCTACTAGGAAAACTTGTATAACTAGGCCTAGTGGAGCAGTTTGATATTTGGCTTCAATAAGTCTTTGTAGAAACCATTAGTGCATCCTAAATTTATGTTTTGGGGTGAAGTGGAACCATGATCCATTCCCTATGCTAGTGTTTGGAATAATGGTGCACTAGTGTGGGTTCAAGGAAGTTCTTAAGGAGGACTTGTGAATTGAACATGGAAGCATACTTGGCTGGTGTGTTCAGCAAGTTGAAGGAGATTTTCTATTGGAAAAATGAAGGTTTTTAAATACTAGAAAAGGATTATGGTGTTTTTTTGGAGTGAAGTAGAGAAAGACATTCAAATTTTTGGTTGGGCCTATTTGCCAACGTACCCTGCCGACCTCTACATTACAATTAATTAATGCAAATTTGAACAACTCAAGAACAACACCATATCATAAGTATTTTGTTGTTGAAGAAACCTTGTTAAGTGAAAAACCTCGATGGGGATGGAACCCAAAAATGATGCACTAGAAATATTGTATCCCTGTTAGGAGCTGATTATTACATCTAGTACAAGTCTATGTTAAAGGATAGACCCTGTTAGGATTCTTATCAACCCTGTAAGGGGTTGACTGAAATGATGAGATCACTGCCCAAATTGAAGGTTAAATCCACCTTCAAAAGATTAATCCCACCTTCTGGACTTGTTGTCCAAAACAAAGTGTAGAAGTATACTTATAATAGTGATAGAAGTATACTTATAATAGTGAACTGACTGATAGCAACTTTCTTGGTCTATATAGTTCCAATGAAGTGCAATAAAAACACAATTAATTCTCTACATCTAGAACAACTTGCATCCACATTCTTACAACATCCAATACATCATATTCATGTCTTTACACATTAGACACTTCTTTCCTTTATACAAGTTATAATAAATGATTGCGTCGACTTGTTAAGCCTGCCCCAATTCATAAGGAAAATTACATAGACCCTTGATCAAATACACATGGTACCTTGCAAAAGTAATTATCAAATATAAATCATTAGTTACTCTCCAAGATCCATAATCCACAATTACCAAACATTAAGAACATTACAACTTTGTACTCAGCTGCAAATAGTTCTTCACTAGTCGACACGCCTCACCTAGTGTCATCTGGAATCCAGTGACCAAGAATCAAAAAGAATGTTCCCCCATGTAGCTTCTATCATCCTTAATATTTCATGTCATAACTCATTCTTGCATCTAGGTTGTCCCAAAAACTCAGAGACCATCTCTGTCATAGTCCTCTGTCACTGCACTGAAACTAGTTTTTATCAAAATAACTATAACTTATGAAAATACCAACATAAGATCCCGCAACCTTAGAAAAAAGGTATAAACTCATCCCTCTACACAAATCTATGCTTGAATATGATGATACACTATACAATGTATGTACACACCTATTACTCTCACCTGTACATGTGATAACCAATCTTTTTGAGACTTTTATTATATCCAACTAAAGCATATATTTTCATCAATGAAAAAAATGAATGTCAACAACTCAACAAAAACAATTCCAACATTTCATACTTCTCAAATTACACAAGTTTTTTCATATTATCGGTCATGTGATGTGAGAAACCATTATTAATAATCCATTTATCTCCATTAACATCCAGAGTGGTTAGGATTTTTTATTCATCTCGAGTGACTGATATTTCATCCTTAACCACATTACTAATAGAAACATTAGACATGAGATCTTCAACAACATTAATAACAAGAATGCTAGACATAATATTTGCAGACTTAGATTCATCCTCTTGGATTCCAACAAACACAAGTTCATCTTCACTCTTAACATTATCAAATTCATCATCAATGACTCCTTCATCATTAACAATATAATAATACTTTGTGTCATCCTTATACTTATCAGACCTATGCTTAGGAAATCTCTCCAAGCATCTAGAATCATAATGTCCTATCTTGTTATAACAAAAGCATTTAAAGTGTATTTTCCTTTCTACTTACTAGATCCTTTTGATAATCTCCTTGCAACCAGTGCTTCCAGTTCCTAAAGCTCTTTCTTTTATTCTTCATTGTAAGCTGAAGGTAGAAATCTTGACACCTTAGAAACAATCACTCCTTTATTCAATACACCACCAAAATATTTGATTTTGTAGACTAATTCATTTATCTTTAACATGTAAGAGTTGATGTTCTCATCCTCAAACATTCTCAGGGATTCATACCTTCCTTTCAAGCTTTGAAACATGGCTTGCTTGACACACACATCTCCTTGTACACCTCTCTTCTCATGATCCATGATTCCCAAGCATTCCAAAGGCAAGGGTTAGTAGAAAAGGTTTCACAAATGATGTAAATCAAATACACAATACCACTAAAACGAATAACAATGAAACGTAATCAATAAAATGTACAAGCAAGAGAAAGGAAAACAAATAAATGCAAACCCCACGATGCTTCAAAATTCTATTGTTTCTTTCTACTTCTTCTGAAACGTTGTTATTGATGCTCACTATTGGCGGGGCAATGTCTATGACTTGAGAAGTGTTAAGAATTTGCTAATTGAAACGGGTGTGTGATTGCAAGATGGCTTGAATGCTAGAACCAAACTGATGGAGTAATGGTGCACAAGAGCTTGAAATCCTAGATCCTTCAAATGGTTATGAAGGGTTTATTATATAGGAATTGGTGATGAAATAAACGGCTGAGATCAATCCCAGAGATAGGGAGATGAATGGTTGAGATTAAAAGGAACTGGAGAAGCCATCAGTAAACTCCACCTCTTCATTTGGTAAAGAGGAGATACAGCTTGGTTGAATGAAGAGCTAATTATGAGTTACCTTTTTGAACTGAAGAGGTGGGTGAAGTTACCCATGTGGACTGGAGAGATGGGTGGAGTAACCCATGTGATCTGATTGGAGTTATCTCTCTAAAGATAAATGAATATTTAATTAATGTTTTCAACATGTGAGATAATTGAATTCTTTTTTATTAAGAATTACTTTATTTGATGAAATTAAATTAATTTAATTGGAAGAATTTAATTAGTAAGTTTAAATATTTGAATTTAAACTATAGGAAATTGAGTTTAATTAATTAATTAATGGTAATTAATCAATTAAAGCTAATTAATTAAATAAAATTAATTATTTAATTAATTTTGGGAATTTGATTAGATGATTTGGGGAATGAATTTAGAGGAAAATAGATGATTAATTAATGATTAAAAAACTATTAATTAATAGATGAAAATTAGTGTTTTTAATGTAAAGTCACAAGCCTGCCCATTTTAGGGTGTCTACATTTGCCCCTCTTTGATGCGATGTGACTTGTCACAGTGTGTCAAAGATTCTTTGATTTTTCCCTTGCTTGCCCCAGTATTAGTAGGCGTATTTATGCCCCCTCAACAAATTTGAGAGAAAAGTCACGAGACGAGCGTTGATTTGTTGAAACTGCAATTTGTGGAACTGGGTAGCTGATAGATTTGAAAAATGGTTTAATATGCCCTTGTTATTAACTGTCAAAGTTTTCAGGGACCGGGAAGAAATTTTAGATCCCCTAGTAAAATTAGGGTTTTTTGGAACCCCTATAAGTAGCAAAGAGAGCCATTCATTTGTCATATTGCGATCTAGGAGCTTTGATATCTTGGTGAGTTTGCTTTCTGATTTCTTCCTTCTTTTTTTCTATTTTTGAGTGATGGTTGGCCTTCCTGGTGTCACTCACATCTCTAACCGAGTCCAGACCTACCATAGACCAGTTGGATCTGGACATCTGGTGAGTTTTCTCACTTTTCATGTCATTAATGCTTTCATTTATTGCTTTTAAAAATCTTAATTTTTTGGAAAATTGCAAAGCTTGCTGTAATCGAATATGGTTTTGCCGCAATTGTGGTTTAAATGTTGTAATTGCCAGTTAAATACCGCAATTGATAAGTGTGCCGCACTTGTGTATGTAAAATGCCACAATTGCAATTTGTATGCTGCACTTGCTGTTTATGTTTTGCAATTGCTTAAAAGTACCACATTTGCATTGCTTTATTACCGCAATTGATTTTTTAGCACTGTTTGCCTGATGTCCTTGTCTGTTATGTGCTTTTTCTTGCTTCTGTTACTTTCCTTAATGACTGAAACTGATAATTTTCTGGTTTAAATCTTTGTACAGGTCACTGGGTGGATCTTGCATTGTCGAGAGTCTAGGCCGGTGGGCCTCGTGTATAGATTTCAGATGACTGAGGATGAGAGGTCAGTGCTTTGCGATCTTGGTTTGTACTGGCTTTGTTATATGCCCCAGATCACGACCAATAGGGTTCTGATCTCTGCTCTTGTAGAGCGGTGGCATTCAAAGACTAGCACTTTCTAGTTAACCACCGGTTAGTGTACAGTGACTTTGGAGGATGTGTATCGCATCCTCCAACTCCCTATCTAGGGCGAGCTTGTGGAGTACTCCACCCACACTGGTGTTTTGTCCTTGAATAAGCTTTCTAGATTGCCCCAGGATCAGCTTGGTCTCACTGGTGATTACAATATTCCTTCGTCTAGATTCAGGTTAGGCCTTGACAGGCTATCCACTTTGCTGGGAAATTTGATATGTGGGATTCTATGCCCCGATCACCGACAGCGTGGTTTTTCTGTCAGCTTCAGTAGTGTATTGTAGAGTATGGTCCGGGACCATACCATCTTTTCTTGGGTTCCATGCATGTTTGCCCATATGCATTTTCACATATTGTATGTGGCTTACCTTGATGGTAAGTCACTCGGCTGTGGTGCTACCCTCTTGCAGATCTGGGCATGGGAGCATATTTCTGTATGTCACCCTATTGGTGCCCATGCTCTTCCAGTAGATAGATTGTATGTCTTCATGTATGATAGAGACATTGTTCAGATGCATATGGGTCACTTGACATATTGGCGGCAGCAGTTAGATATGATTCCATACTTTATTTGGACGTCATATAGAGATTGTCCCATCTGGGATGGAGAGGACATCCATCTCCCATTTTGTCATCAACAGAGATATTTGATTGGTCACATGACTGATCATATTCATATGATAGACTTTCACAAAACTGACAGGGTGTTGCACCAGTTTGGAGAGCAGCAGGATGTATTTGATTCTTATGCATACTTTGCTCAGAGGTTGAGGGATAATACAGTTTGGGGTGGTGTAGTATCACTTGATGCTTCTCGCACTGATTTTTTAGGTTTACTTCCTATGGCATGGACCTGGCGCTCTGCCACTGTAGACCCAAGTTTGTCTTGTTTCTGTTTCTTATGTACTTCCTTTCTACTCTCTAATACTTGCTCATATCTATTTTGGTAATTATTTTTTTATCTATTCTGGTACTAATATTTGAATTTGTTTTTTGTAGGCACTACACCCCAGTATGATGCCCATTGGTTGCAGCATCGGCTGATTTCACTTACAGATGTCTCACGTCTTGTTGCTAGGACTATCATGAGGAGGGCCCGACAGGTACGACATGGTAGGGGAGGTCATGATGGAGGGAGAGGTGGTGGCAGGGGAGGTAGGGATGGGGGTGAGATGGTGGATGAGGTAGGGGAGGGAGGGATGGTGGGAGAGATGGAGGATAGGGTAGGGGAGATGATGGAGGTGATGATCCTAGTTCCAGGGGTGCTGGTGGTGGGGCTAGGACCAGTGCCCCTCATGTTGGTTTGAGCATTATTTTGGAGGACGAGGAGGCTATTCAAGAGGAGGCACCCAAGTTAGTTTAGAGAGTTAGCAGGCGAACAGCTACAGTTTTGGCTCCTAGAGAGGAGGAGAGGGTTGTTATTGAGGATGTTGATGTGGAGATTACTGATATAGACGTGGAGGCTCTAGATGAGTAGAGTGCAGAGATAGGTTCTTCTAGGGATAGTGGCAGCATTGGTAGCAGCACATGGGAGAGTTTAGATAGTGCTAATAATTCTTGGGTTCTTAGGCAGAGAGGAGATGAGGGAATGGGAGATAAGGTGGAGGAGGGGGACATGGATGTTGCTATGGGTGGCATGGATGGTGATCCCTCAGAGGTGGAGTGC
>MU228275.1:118862-132164 GCA_018584345.1 Thuja plicata | reverse complement strand
ATGCATGTTTATATGAGGTGCTTATGGATGCATGTGATTTTATGATTTATCATGTATGCAACTACCATGTTTTTTTCTTTTCTGATGTACTTATTGGAATGAATACAATCTACTATGAACAAAATATCTGAGTAATGCATGTGTTATTTAGAAAGAAGTTAGTTTGGATAGATGTGCTTTGAGATTGACCTAATAGAATGAAATGATAGAAAGGATGTTCTTTTTTCATTTTTGGATATATATGATCTGATAGAAAGGCTGAATGTCCCAAGCGCTGCCCCTATTTCCAATGTTTGTCATCATTGCATCTTTTTTGTGTTTTCTAATATTCTGAAAGAGCATCGAATGATCCAGATCACATACCACCTAGATACCACCATGACCTCTTGATAGCGGAAGGAGTAGAAAGATTTAATAGAAAGAGACCCATAGTGCACCCAAATATTGACCATCTGGGTTCAACTATGTTCCCTGTTTGAAAAGAAAGAGAGCCAAAAGCACCCAGATATTGACCATCTGGATACCACTTGTCCTCTGAATTAATCTAAAATAAGGAAACCAAGATAGAACTCCTATGCATCCAAATTCCATCTAGATAACACTGTGAGCTCTTGATTTTTGAAAGGGAAAGCCAAGCAAACAAGATAGAACTCCTACGCCCCTAGAGTCCATCTCGATAGCATCATGAGCTCTTGTTTGCAACATAAAGGGAAAGACCATATAAACCAAGATAGAACTCCAAAGCACTCAGATTCCATCTAAATATTACTGCGAGCTCTTGATTCTATAAACCAAACAAGAAAAGAGAAGGAATGTCCAATTCTTTCCCAGGGTTAAGCTCAGATCGTGGAACTACGCAGCTGTCAGATAAGTGACAGTGCCTACCGCATTTATCCTAAATCATCATGGCCCTGAAATCAAAGTGAACATTCAACAGACAGCAATCAAAGAAAATAAGTCATGATCTATCATAGCTACTCTCCTCACATGGTGGATCCTGGAGTAGCATAAGAACATAACCATGAAATATAGAATGACATTTGACTAAATTTACTGACCTAGTCAACATTTTTGGATGGTTCCTTGATGCAGTTGGATTCTCTTGATTGGCTCAAACTCTTTGGATATGCTAGATTGGCTTGATTTCTTTGATCATGTTGGCAGTTGATCAAGCTATGTCAGAAGGGCCCCATGTTGGTTCACAAAGCTCATGATTGTGACAATTGATAGATTCATTTGATCAATTTTTGCAACTGATCAAGCTATGTCAGATGGGCCCAATGCTGGTTCGCAAAGTTCATGATTGTGACAATTGATAGATTGGCTTGGTCACCATTTGCTTGCTGATTGAATTGATAGATTGATAAAGTTGTGTCAAATGAGCCCAATGTTGATTCACAAAGCTCATGATTGTGACATTTGATTGACTGGGCATGATTGCCCCTTGCTCTCTTGATAACTGAGTTAGTTTTATTGATTGGGATTTTGCAATTTTTTTGAATGTTTTTGATGAAGATTGATTTTATCTTGATTTTTTGATCTTTTTAGGATTTGATGAGTTTTCTGATTTTAAGGATTTTTTTAGGACCTTTAGAATCACCCCCTAGTCTAGTGGACTAGTATTAACCATGGGTAAGTGCTTTGTGCTCAGAGGGGAATGTGCTTCTGGATATAGCTTGGGTAGTCAGTTTTGCATTTGAAATTTGTGCTAGCTTTTGGAGCTCATTGATGGTGAAGCTGGATTTTGAACACTCGGTGCCTGTTTGCCAAGTTTTCACCAAGTTACCTACTCAATAGCGCCTAATTTCCAGGTTTTCACTGAGAGAACTATTTTATTTCTCTTTAATTTTTTTGGTTTTTTGGTTGTCGCCAAGGTGCCTGATTGCTAGGTTTTCACCAAGGTAACTTTTGTATTTTTTTTTTGTTTTTTTGGTATTTTCTGGATATGTAGATAGGTGCCTTAACCATAGAGACCTTAAGGGTAGAACCTCTTTAGGTGCATGTTGTTGATGTAGCCAGGGAGCTGATCTCCTTCTCGTGTTGCTAGTATGAATGCCCCACCATGAGTAGAGCTGATAATAAAAAATGGTCCTAGCCAGTTAGGCTCAAACTTTCTGGGTTTGACTCACTCTGCTTGATTCTTCTAATTTTCCATGAGGACAAGGTCTCCTACCTCAAATGTTTGTGGCTTCACCTTCTTGTGATAGTTCCTTCTAAGGTGATTCTGATAACCTTGTAAGTGGTCAAAGGCATGTTGCCTTCTTTCATCTAGTCACTCTAGTTCACTGAGCCTTGCTACTCTATAGTCTTCATCTGAAACCAGGTTCTTCAATGATATCCTTAGGGATAGGATTTCCACTTCGAGGGGTAATACCACCTCTGATCCATAGACTAGGGAGAAAGGAGTGGCACCTGTAGGTGTTCTCACACTAGTTCTCTATGCCCATAATGCGGGACTAAGCTGTAAATGCTAGTCTCGCCCTGATTCATTCACTATTTTCTTTAGGATTTTCAAGATTGTCTTGTTTGTAGCTTTGGATTGGCCATTCCCTTGAGGGTAGTAAAATGAGGAGAAACCTTGTTTGATGTGGAACTATTCACATAGGTCTTCAACATCCTTGTTCTGGAAAGGTGTACCATGATCTATCAGGATTGTTTGGGGGATCCCGTATCGACAGATAATGTGGTTAAGTATGAACATTTCTATTTTCTTTCCAGTGATGTAAGTGAGGGGAATTGTTTCCACCCACTTGGTGAAGTACTCCATTGCTGCTATGATGTACTTGTGTCCATTTGCTGAAGAAGGTGTAATTTTTCCCACTAGGTCAAATCCCCACATTGAAAATGGTAATGGTGATGTGATATGATTTAGTTCCTGGGTTGGTGCATGGATGAGGTCTCCATGAATCTGACATTGTCTACACCTTTGAACATGTTTGTGTGCATTTGTCTCTATTGTGGGCCAATAGTATCCCATGTGGATGATCTTCTTAGCTAAACTATTGCCACCTCCATGGGTTCCATAAATTCCTTCATGTACCTCATACAAATCTTTTTGGGATTCCATGGAAGTGAGACATCATAGTAAAATTCCATCTAGACTCTGTCTGTATATGTTGGAAACACTGAGAATGGGGGGTGAATCAGTGTTTGTCTATTAATTACTTTTTAGCAACTTAAACATAAATAAAACATACATAGAATGAAGCTTAACATAAGAACTCATAACACATGATATGATTACGGGGAAACCTTGATCAGAGGAAAACCCCGATGGGAATTAGTACCCACAAATATTGTATGAGGTATAATGAACCTGTTAAAGTTCCTTTTCCCTGTTAGTAGCAGTCTTTACAATTTGAGTACAACGACCTGGTTAAAGGTCTGACCCTATTAGGATTATTTTACAAAACCCTATTAAAGGTATATGGCTCACTGCCTAGGCTCACTACCCAATAGGATGAAGGCTACAACCTTCCGAAGAATGATATGCACTATATCAAAATGAACTGTTGTCTGATCAGTTCTATGTATGCGCGAATGCTCTTACTCTCTTAAAGAGATATATCATATACTGACTTCATTATACTGCACTTCTGTATCTTCCTCTTACATCATAATCAACGTTTTTAACATAACTTTACATTACATGCTTATATGTTCATATCTGAATAGGCGCGACCCAAAACAAAACACTAGTCGGCCCTAAGACAAATTATACAATGCTTCCAAACAATTCATCTCAAGTGTGTTTACTAAAATGTTAGTTACATCATCAAAAACATATAACCAAAGGTGCTTAGACATTACATTACAAAATAATTCACACTGATCAAAACCGTAGTTAGCTTCCATGGTCTGTCTTCTGGACTGCTGGTCTACTTATCTACCTGTAACTTTGTCGTACTCTTGTTCCATACTATGCATGTCTAGATGTAGCATGTACACATGTCATACAACATATACCTGAATGCGCATATGCTGATTCAATCTATCACACATGCGTTGATGTGTTGATCGCTGAGTATCTATGTCTACCCTGTTTTCCATACATAGTCATTTTGTCTTCCATAACAGAAACTAAACATGACTTTGTTGTCATGATGACAACACAAAATGAGTCATAAATCTTGAGGAATTCAACTTTCCAACAATCTCCCCCTTTTTCATTTATGGCAACAAAGGAATGTGGCCAAGTTACTCAAAATGACTGTATATCATAACATTTTATTGATATATACATATACTTCACTGAATATAAACATTCTATATTACTCCCCCTTTGACATTAATGACAAAGGTGTACAAAAACTAGTAAGTCTTCTGCATACTTACTCCATGTAAACTTCAGGGTACACAATTTGAAGAGATTGGATCTCTTTCTGCCAAAATACTTTCATAGCATCAACTGTCTCAACATGCGCGCATAGGGAATATGTCAGTTTCTCCATTTTTATTAGATCCATGCAAGGTCCTTGATCATATGTCACCATGGTGTCATCAATCTATTTGATGTTCTCATTAAGGACTGCTAGAGATGGCGCAAGTGCATTTCTTAACTGGGTTTGTCTTATTCTTATCTTGCTAATTTCCAATTTTTCCTTCTCAATTTTATCCAGCTATCCTTGATAGACATTATTGCATATGTTCATGTCTTGTGTGGATGTTTTAACTGATTTTCTAATGCTATCCACCATTAACTCTGCCTCTTCTACCTTTTTAGTGTACTCAGAGGTGAACTTTGTTCTGTCCATGCAGTTTGCTATGACTCTCTTGCCTTTAGCTGCCAATTCTTTCAGTATGGATTGCCCGATCTTTAAGGAGTTCAAGTCTAAGGTAAAGTTCTTTACCAAATCATTCAGTCTCTCCTTCTTATATTCATCTTCAGCAATCTTAGTAGCAGAGTCTACTAAGCTTATAAAGTGTGATTTGAAGTTTGTCAAAATGTTATCCACATCCTCAACTGATTGGACTTTAGCTACTTTCTGATCAGCAGGCACTAAGTCATTCAATAAGTTTACTATTTCTAAAAAGTGAGGATTCCTCATCACTTGTTTCTTTTTTTCCTTTTCCATAGCAAGAACACTGATCTTAATTATGTCTTCTTCTCCCCATGCATCCAAACTTGCTAAATCAGGAGTTAACCTTGACAACAATGAGGTGGATGGTTGAGTGGATGGTGAGAATATAGTGTTCTGACTGGTATCCATGAATTCAACCTTTATTGGTATCTCTTTTATTGGTGTCTTATCACCTTGAGTATCACCTTGAGTATCTTTTTCTTTATTTATGTCAATTTGATCATTGATGGGAACTTCATCTTGTTGTGCAGAGGTATCATCAATGCACATTTCTTCAGTGCTTACAAATTCCTTATCAACTTTGTCCATATCTTTTTTCAGATGCAGTCATGGATATCTTGACATTGTCAACTACTATAGTGTCTTCTAAGTCTTTATCTGTATCAGAAGTTATTGTCACTGTGGGCACTGAAACCTGTGGACTTGTTGTAGGTGCAATCTGAATCGCTGGGTTTGTAACCTGTTTAGGAGGAGCAGGAGTAACTTTTTCTATAGGTGCCATTGGTGGATACATGTGTCTATCCATAAACACTTGTGCAAATGCCTTTTCATTCTCTTTACCTATCTTCTCATACTCTTTGTTCATAATCTATAAGGTCCTTGTCTTAGTTTGGAGATGAGGCTTCACCAGATCTAATAATATAGCCTTCTCATCATGCAAGCATATAGGAAGAAGACTATCCAATGTTTCTTCTCTAATCTTCATGTATTCCTCTATTGCATGTCTTTTCATGATCTCCAATAAGTTCCATAACTGATCTGGTATCACTGTCTTGAGTTCAAGAACTATCTTCTTGAACTTGATCATATGAGATATGATCATAGAATGTATCTCAGTCTTATCAATTTCTTGATATTTTTCATATACTTTAGAAAGTGTATCTAATCTCCCTTCATTCACAATCCTATTCTTTAAAACATTTATACTAGGTTTAAATCCTACCTCAGGAGGAGCTTGACTATTCTTTGCTTTTCTCTAAGTGTTCCTTGAGGATGGGTGATTTGTGGGCGTCTGTTTTCTTCCTCTAGTCTTCTTGCTTGGTGTAGACAGTGGAGATGAGTCTAAATAAATGGTGGTAGAGGGCACAAAGGTGCTCTCTACTTTCTTCTTCTTCTAGATCTGTTTAGCTTTCTCAAGTTCTTTTGCTATCTTGGCATCTATAGCTTTGTCTAGATCTTCTTGAGTGACTCCATGAACTTTTAGTATTTTAGAAGTAATTCTAGATTCTTTCCTTTTATTATCAGCACTGTGTAAGATAGTATCCACTTCATTGGTCTTCTCTCTATAAGTGCCCCACCTAGGCTCATTAGGATCTTTGGGCGCAGACAATACAACTTGTGCATATCCTTCTAACACATTTTCTTCCACTTCATAACCAAGAGGATGAATCCATTTGGTTCTAGGTTCAACTGCCTCCATGCAAGTGTAATCTGTTTCTACCATGAAACATATGGTATCCTTATATTTGTCAACTATCTTCTCAGATAGTCTGAACTTATTCTGCATTTTGATTCAGAATGTCTTTATATCCATATCCATGGCATCCCTTGCACTGCTCTCTAAAGTGACCTTAAGAGAAATATGAGACATTGTGGGTTTGCTCCTATCTAGATAAAGGTTTTCAACTTTTCCAACTATATGGAAATACAAGTAGATGATCAAAGATCCAAACCTGAATGTCTTGCTCCTTTCATGCTTGATGATTTGAATGTTGTCAATCAATTGACTGCGCAAGATCTCACATAAGCTGTATTGAGTGTTATCCTTCACCATTCTGATAGCTGCTAGGACTATTGCTGCAGAGACACTGTTCAACCTACTTGCTTGCTGAAACTTATACCCAAGTATCATTGTTAAGAGTTATATTTTATCTTCTTTGATAGGGTCAACTGTCATTCCGCACTTGTCACTTCTAGATAGGCAAAATTGCTCAATTTGTTTCTTGACATCCTTACTAGTAGGAAAAACTAGTCCAATCTTAGGAAGTCTGGTTAATTCATGGATTAGGTCTATAGTGATACACACAGGGACCTCACCAATCCAATAAAGATCATCATGTATTCTTCTTAACAAAATCTTCACCATTCTGGCTCATCAAACTCATGCGCATTCGAGTATTCAAAAATAGGGTTATCAATCAAGTGTGCAAACTCATCCTTGAATGTGTAATTAGGTTTCATCATAGATCCCATATGAGTGGCTGTGTTGATATCTCCTACTGTTTCCTTCTTACAATAAATATATGCGCGGATATCTTCCATGTGAACAACACCTAGTGGGGTTTTGGAGAAAGCCCCTTCCACATCATCCAGTATGGATTTAAATGGATGCCTCTTGAATACAAATATTTTCCTCTTTTCTATATCAAACACAACTAGGGTTGCCATACTTACTTGGAACTTGCTTAAGTAGTGTTTCACAAAATTTTGAAACGGCACGACTGCTAGGGTTCCGTTCCAAACTTCTTGTCCATTCGCTTAACTACCAAATCTATTATGTTTATGTGCCTTGATGTCTAGTGCTCCAATTCTCTCCAAATTCTGTGCTCTCAAATGCAAGTGTGAAGAATATTGAACACTTACTTTCTTTTGTACAATCTACCACATTTAATTGCAATCGTACACAAATTACTTAGAGATTTTGAAACTTAGATCCCGATGCATTTTAGACAGTGTGTGAATGCACATAGCAATATTATGTTCCTGTAACCATGAATTCATAGGCGCATACTCAGAGGTGAGTATACCAACCACATAGGGGTCTTGAGCTAGAATAGCTCCCCCTAAGACCAAGAAGGTCTATTCAAGCAGAAGTAGAGGGTGTGTCCACTATGTATGCATCAACTACTTTGTCAACATCATTGTCCTTCTTTACTTCAACCCAAATTTTTCTTGAATCTTCATTTACTTGAACAAACTTAACTTCTCCTTTCTCTTCAAATAGTGATTACTTAGGATCCTCTTGATTTTGAGTTTTGGATCTACAAAACCTTGAGATGTGTCCAGCCTTTCCACATGTGTGACAAATGATAGGAGGTATGATGCTCTTGTTCATCATGCTGCATTGCTTTGTTGTGTGTCCATTGTAGTTACATATCTTACATGTAGTGTTCTATAGATTCCTTTGAGGTTGATTTCTCTGATTGTTTTGATTCATTCTTCATTGATTCTGTTGTGAATGATTTCTTTGATTTGTTCTGCAATGTATAGCCCTGTGACCAAATTTATTACAAGAGAAACAATAGCCATTGAAAGGTCTTACCTCTTTGCAATCTCTTGCCAAATGACCATGTTTATTATATGCATAACAAGTTCTATTAACTTGCTTGATTTCCCGTTTAGTTGGATCTGTTTTAATCTCTTCAATATTTTCTTCTTTCTTTGCTTCTGAAGATGCTTCATGAGGTTTCTTTCTTTCTTGCAATGAATTTACTTCAATTTGTGCTATACTGAATCCAAGAACAATAGTGTCACCTTTTTGCTTTTGTGCATTGAGCTAAGATTGAAGTGAATCAGAACTCGTGTGAATTTTATCAATCTTATCCTTTGCTTCTGTTAATTCAGATTCCAACTTCTTCTTTATGTTTTCCAATTTCAGGACTTTCATGTTTTCTTTCAAGAGTTCATCATCTAGTTGTTTGCTTTCTTTAATCTTTTCTTCAATAGAAATTTGGCTGTCTGTGAGTTGTTCATCCAGATTTTCACCTTTATCTTTCAGAGACATATTCTCTTCACTAATTTTTTTGATCATTTTCCCTAAATCACTTGTAGAAAAATCTTTCAAATCTTTTCTTCATTTCTTGATAAGCATTTGTGAGCCATCAACTTTCTATCTAAGCTCTTCATTTTCTTTTTCAGATCTATCACGATCTTCAAGAGCTGCTTCAAGATTCTTTTTCAAATGTTTTTCTTCTGTTGAGTCCATGATCTCCTCAAGTGGTTAAACTTATTTTTTGAGGACCAATGCTCTAATACCAATTGTTGGAAACACTGAGAGGGGGGGTGAATCAATGTTTGTCTATTAATTACTTTTTAGCAACTTTAACATAAATCAAACATACATAGAATGAATCTTGACATAAGAACTCATAACACATGATATGTTTATGGGGAAACCTTGACCAGAGGAAAACCCTAGTGGGAATTAGTAGCCACAAATATTGTACTAGGTATAATGAACCAGTTAAAGTTCCTTTGCCTTGTTAGAAGCAATCTTTACAATTTGAGTACAATGACCTGGTTAAAGGTCTGACCCTATTAGGAGTCTTTTACAAAACCCTGTTAAAGGTATATGGCTCACTGCCCAATAGGATGAAGGCTACAACCTTCTAAAGGATGATATGCACTATATCAAAATGAACTATTGTGATGACACTGTTGTTTGATTAGTTCTTTGTATACACGAATGCTCTTACTCTCTTAAAGAGATATATCATATATTTCACTTCTATATCTTCCTCTTACATCATAATCGATGCTTGTAACATAACTTTACATTACATACTTATATGTTCATATCCGAATAGGCGTGACCCAAAACAAAACACTAGTCAGCCCTAAAAAAAAATATACAATGCTTCTGAACAATTCAACTCAAGCGTGTTTACTACAATGTTACTTCCATCATTAAAAACATATAACCAAAGGTGCTTAGCCATTACATTACAAAATAATTCACGCTGATCAAAACAGTAGTCGGCTTCCATGCTCTATCTTCTGGACTACTGGTCTACTGATCTGCCTGTAACTTTGTGATACTCTTGTTCCATACTATGTGTGTCTAGATGTAGCATGTAAACATGTCATACAACATATATCTAAACGTGTATACATTGATTCAATCTCTTGCACATGCACTGATGTGCTGATCGTTGAGTATCTTTATCTGCCCTATTTTCCATACATAGTCATTTTGTTTTTCATGACAAAAACTAAAAATGACTTTGTTGCCATGATGAGAACACAAAATGAGTCATGCATCCTCAGGAAGTCAACTTGCCAACAGTATAAAGTAGTTGAGAGGATGGTATACCTAGAGGCTTGGCGGATGAGGGATTTTCTCTGCTTCCTAGACAAGTTGGGAGGTAAAACATTATTTTGGAGATAGTTATAGACATCTTGGTACCATGGGGATTCAGGACCAACAAGGACACATGTTGATTCCATGATAGATGCTTGATGTGAAGGCACCAAGATTTTCTCCACTAGAAACTAGAATTATGTTTCGTTACTGGGAATATCAATTAGTGATGCTATGGTAGCCATCGCATCTACAACTTTGTTTTGTGCTCTTGAGACTTGCTCGAAGAGAATGTAATGGAACTTGGTGTTAGAATGAATATAGAATAACTGAGAGGGGAGGGGTAAATCAATTATCCTCAGGTCTAGATGTAGTAAATAAAAAACTTTATGTACTTCAGATCTACTCGGCAGTAGTAGCATAAATCAACAACTTTAATCATGCAGTTTACTGTTAATTGAAATTAACTTGCAGAAACATAATAGTAAAGAAAAATATAAGCATTCATACAAGTTGACACAAGTATTTAACATGGAAACCCAATATGGGAAAAACCACCAGTAACATGCTACCAAGTTTTCACTCTTCTGAAGTGATGCCCTGTGAGGAGCCAACCCTGTTAAAGGTTACAATAACACACTGCTAGGTGTGACCTGGTTAAAGGATTTAATCACCCTGTCAAGAGTGGCGTTGTTAGAGTAATTAGAACATTCCAATCTAAATGTCAACTTGTTAGAGGATTTATACAAATGACTGTTAAGTTAACCTTGTTAAAGGATTTAATTGATACAATGGTAAGAAAGTAATCAGCAGTTTGTGATCCGGTACATACAACTTACTTTGCAATTCAGATCTAATTACAGCTCGGATGTTAACTTACTGGATAGCCTGTATTGTCATTTCAACCTTCTAATCTTCTTGGAAATTCGTCAAGCAATCACACATGCAACTTTTTGCCTTCTCTGCTAGATCATGCCAAACAATAAATCAACTATGCAAACCTCTTGCATACACATCCACTACACCACTATGAAATAACCCCTTGAGGTTATCATATACCTCTCTGTCTAGGTTAGATAAATATTTTGCCGCTTAAACAAGATCATAGATCTTAGGTTAGGTCAGATCCAATAGATCATTCCATCTTTGCATTGCATTTACTTCTCCAAAGTAGTCTCTAATTAAATCTTGAAACCATGCATTAATTACAGTTACCCATACATTAAATGATGTGGATCAATCTTTAATTAACATTACATATCCCAATAAAATTAACTAAGTCGACCAGAGATCTCAAATATCATCATTAATCCAATTTCTGTAAGTCAACCAACATCACTGTTTCCACTCGGCAATTTCAATTGTGCTCGGCATTGAGAAAAATTTTCTCGTCACAAAAAACTTTACTCGGCACAAGCAACTTTTCTTGTCATAAGCAACTTTTCTCAGCACAAGCCAAACTTGCTCGGCACAGAATAGCCAGAAAAACTATCTTTAAAAGATAAACAACAAATTACTTTGCCAGAGTGCCAACTGATCAAGTACTTTTTGAATTTCCTTAACTCAACCATTCACTTGGTCTTCTTGTTAAATATTCTTCATCGACAATAGATATGGTACTCAAACAGATAACAATATTCTCACCAATTAAGTTTTGACATCAATGACAAAATAACAATTTCTTGCAATGTCACTTTCCAACAATCTCCCTTTTTGGCATTGATGGTAACACAAAATATCAAAACAATGATTTAACAAGCATAGTTACCAACCAATCCAAAAATTCACCTGTGTTCCTTGATATGAAAGATTCTTCATTAATTTTTTTAGCTTCATCTGATTCTTATCTGTAAAACATTTCTCCCTTTGTGTCTATAATCACACTGTAATTATCTGTTTCTAATCATTTGTAGACTCCCTCTGAGTAGATAATCACTTCAATGTTTTCAATAGTAACTTCTGCCTCTATGTAACTTCTGCCTCTTTATAGGTAATCTCTCCCTTCACTTCTTCCTCATTAATCTCTTCCTCTTTATAGGTAATCTCTCCCTCTTTGACAACAATGCTAAAGACATCAATATCTTTATCATATAGATCTTCAGTATCATGCTGATCCTGTCATCTTTAGTATGACTGATTTTTCTTTTCTATCCCTGTTCATCTTCACAACTTTAGCCAACATCCTAAAGTGTGCCTTACTGTGCATCAATGTGTTAGATATTCTAAATAAAGTATTTGATCCATTAGTACCATACATAACTTAATTAGCCTTAGTTAGGGGAATCACCCCTAATTTACCTCCTAGATACTCAAGAGCATCCTTGGGTAGTACTTTTGTGAATATGTCTGCTAATTTTTCTTTAGTGTTCACATAATCCAATCTCACTTCTTTACTCTGAACTAGCTCCCTCAAGTAGTGATACTTGATAGCTATATGCTTTATCTTTGAGTGCATAATAGGATTTTTAGAAATATTAATAGCACTTGTGTTATCACAATATATGACAACTGGATCAGTAATTTCTTCCTTCATACCTTTCAGTAGTATCTTCAACCACACAATGTTATAATAGTTAACTGTTGCTGCTACATACTCAGCTTTAGCTGTAGATTGTGAGGTGTAGTTTTGTTTCTTGCTTGTCTAGGAGATCAATTTCTTTCCTAAAAGAAATGCTCCACCAGTAGTGCTTTTCCTATCATCAACATTTCCAGCCCAGTCAGAATTAGTGTAAGCTCTGAGTTCAAAGTTCTTATTCTTTTTGTAGTATAGACCATAGTCCTCAGTTCCTTTCAAATATCTCAGAATTCTTTTGATTGCCATCATGTGAGTTTCCTTAGGATTAGCAGAAAACCATACCACAATCCCAATAGCTAAGCCAATATCAGGTCTACTATGTACAACATACTATAGTTTTCCGATCATTGACCTATAGAGTGTTTGGTTTACTTCTTTTGTGTCATCATCTTTTGTCAGCTTCTGTCCACTAGCCATCGGTGTACTCATTAGTTTGGATTCTTCCATTAGAAATTTTTTTAGTATCTCTTTGATATATTTAGATTGAGTGATATAGATTCCATTCTTCATTTGATAAATTTGTAAGCCAACAAAGAATTTTATTTCACCAAACATAGACATCTCAAACTCAGTTTGCATCTCTGTTGCAAATTTTTGACATAACACATCTTGTCCACTAAATATGA
>MU228275.1:65993-86692 GCA_018584345.1 Thuja plicata | reverse complement strand
TCCATCATCATTGAATGGACACAAGTTCATCATAACAACTATAGATTATTTCACCAAGTGGGTAGAGGCAGTACCTCTCACCGTACCAAATGGAAAATCTATGGCAATGTTCATACTCAATTACATCATGTGCAGGTATGGTGTATCCTCTTCAATAATCATTTATAATGGGGGGAATTTTAAGAACAAGGATCTGAAGGAGCTATGTTCTAAGTTCAAAATCACTCAGCACTGGTCTTCCATCTATTATCCTAAGGGTAATGGATAGGCAGAAGCATCAAACAAAATGATCCTTAAAATTCTACATCACACAGTTCACAAATCTAGATGAGATTGGAATCTCTAGATCAATCCAACTCTTTGGGAATATAGAAAAATTATACAAACATTGACATGTACCACACCCTTTTCTTTGGTTTATTGAGTAGATGTTGTGCTACCTATTGAGGTTGAGATTCCTACTTTGCAAGTCTCTCTAAAAGGCCTCGTCACTAATGATGACAATAGAATATCTCAGTTGCAAGAGATGGAACTACTAGATGAAAGTTGACAAGTGGCATTCTATCACCTCAGAGAATATTAGAAACGGGTGTCTAAGAGCTATAACAAGAAGGTTTGACCAAGGGACTTCCAATTGGGTGATCTCATTCTGAGAGAGAACCCTAAGAATCAACAACAACGGATCCAAAAGGGAAAATTTGAACTGAATTGGCTTGGTCTATATGTTGTCACTGCAATATTGGGGTCTGGCGCCTATCAACTCTCCACCACTAAAGGAGAGAAACTCAAGGAGCCAATAAATGCCCTTCATCTAAAATGATTCTATAGTTGAGACATTGTCTGAATGCTCCTATACAAAATAAAGACCTGAAAAAATTAAAAAAAAAAACAAATGGAAGTGTACTACCTGTTGGATGAAGTTTCTCATTCACAAATTCTTCTAGTCTTACACGAAAGGACAGTCATGGGAATAGTTGTTTTCTTCTTTTCCACCAAAATTCATCTGGATAATTTTTGTATGCCTTGTCATGAGGACACATGGCTTGTGTTGGCTTTGGTTTGATGAGATTTCTCACAGTTCTGCAGCTATATTTACCTACTCAAAAGATCTATTCTATATCAGAAAATACCAAAAAAATTTAAAAAAAAGTGCCATTGATGAAAACCTGGCAAATAGGCGTCATGGTAGCAAAAAAATAATTTCTGCCAAGAAGGTGAAAACCTGGTAAACAGGCGCCTCTTTTTCTGTAATGCTATATCTATCGCATAATCACTTGGCTCTATATAGTTGCTTTCTTTATTTCCTACTTTTGTTTGCTCATGCACATGCTCTCAGTTACCTTCACGGCACTAACTTCCATGGATTGAAACTGGTCATACTCTAAGGGAAACCTTCTTGGTTAAGGGGGCACTGTCCTATTACTTTTTGGGATCTCTCTTGTGTCAGTCGCCAGTGGTTCTCACTGCATCTGTTTGTTGATGCCTAGCTATTACTGAGATCTCTCTACTTGAGAATCTCTCTCACGTCAGTCACCAGTGGTCCTCACTATGTCCGTCTATTGTCATCATACTAATGATATTTTCTCGCAAATGATGTATATCTACATTTTGACATCAATCCATTGAATTTGGAGTTGTACTCAGCACTCCATCTATCAATACTCAGTCTTGGTAATTATTTGCCTCAGCTCATATATAGCTTTCAGTCACTTTTGTGACACTTTGGTTCTTCTGAGAACCCTTTTGACTTGAAACTGATCCAGAGTCATAACCTAGGGAAAATCAAATCGGATTTGTCCTCACAGTATGAGTCAAGTCAGTCATCGCCATTTTCTACTTAGGGGAATGAGTCCCAAATTTGATCATATCTTTGGATTACACTAGATTCAGTAATCTTCTCATTTTTGAAGGACATCTCGCTACTAGCGCAAGAGGTGTTTCTCAACACCCTAATAAAAAGTGTTTCTTAACACTATCTTTGGACGCATCTGTGTTTCTTAACACACATTGGATACTGCAAACGTAAACAACAGATCGATAGCACTCAAGCACATTGCACTCAGAAGAATGATGGTGTTTCTCAACACCTCATACATATACACATCTAAAAACTTTAAAATTGGTTGAAATTTGTTGAACTTATATTTTTATGTTGTCTATTTTCATTTATTTTCATTAATTTTTTCATTGTCTATTGCTTTTTGGTGTGGTCCCGATGATCCAGTAACATCCAATAAATAGGGTGTATTTGACCTCACCTTAGCGTACAAATAAATAGGAATGAGGGATGTGATTCTTTTCTACCTTAATGGAGGAGTTATTATCACCTCCTTGACTGTTATTTCTCTTCTTGTTTACACAAGATCACACTCATGGTTATCTTGGCTTTGAATGCCTCGATACTGGTATACTCTTGCAACATCAACTAGAAATAATGTTCAGGTCATCTCAGCTGTTGTGCCTTGATGCTTACATTGGTTTCCCATATCTTATCTGATGAAAGTCATATTCATATTCTTATGGTTGTAGTAGCACCAGTAAGGATTGTATCGACTTCGATATTCTAAAAAATGCTCTGTCATGAAAACTATCCAATGGGTCCAACAACCAAATCTTAGGAATCGCATCTAGCATAGGATTGCACTTTCATTCTAGACTTGCATTGCAACAACATTTTGATGGTCACTTCACTATGTTCTCCTGGATTTGTACGATGAGGGATTCTTATTCAACATTCTGGCTTCATCATGACTGCACAAGTGTTCGATCCTCACTCTTGATCTTCAAAAGTTCTTTTGGTTAGCATCTCTCATACATCGTGACATCCTGCATGAGATGTTAGTACCATATACCTTGCATTTACATTTCTCCATTTACAAGTGCATTAACATAAATCATCTGCATACATACACATCTACGTCTACATGTGCATTCCATTCATACAAAAATCAGAACATGTGCATTTCACACATATTCATACACTTGCATATAGTTTCATACATCTAATCATCTAATCATCTAGCATACATCTCATAAAGTACAAACATGACAAGTGCAATGATACCAAAAGTAGAGCTCATATATATATATATATATATATATATATATATATATATATATATATATATATATTGAATGTCTATACAAAATAAGTGCTACTCGAGCATAGTCTTTCTCAAAACAATTCTATAATACAAAGATGCCAACGCATCGGATACATTGTGTGATACAATATGAAAAAATTGATCAAAAAGTATCAAATCTAGCTCTAGCCCTCTCCCTCGTCACCCGGAGGAGGTGGAGGAGGAGGCATATCTGGATGAGGTGGTGCTTGTGCACTATCTGACGCTCTCACATATGCTACGAATATGGGCACCTGCTCCACTCCATCAAGAACCACACCAACATAAGATGCATAATAGTATGCTTCCCTAGAGGACTGATGTCCTATCTCCTCCTAAGATCTCTCTAGCTTCTCTTGGACCTCTCTCAGCTCTCGGTATATGTCAACTAGCCATGCATCTTGAACCACCAGTTGCATCTGCAGGTCTGCAAGCTTCTGCTACATAATCTGGACTCTCTCTGGATCTCTGCAGGGCATCCTGCATTTGTGCCAAATAGTCCCCTAGCATTGGACCCTGTAGAGGCTACTCCTACTATGCCTACTTGGTTGTCTACTCCAACGTCCTCTACCTAGAGTGCCTCTCCTGTCCCCACTACCGCCAGCACTGGGATCGATCCTCATCTACCGAGGAGGGATGTCAACCTATGTAGAATGTAGTCGAGGCCCCTAATGTGGAGGTGGTTGTAGTCCCTATTGTGGTGGTGGATGTGGCACCTGCTGATGCACCACCTACATTGGTACTCACATCCCTACTGGATTTGTGAAACAAGGGAATGGATAGCTATCAAAATACTCTCTATATGTTGGCATCATGCCACCATCCGCCACCCTAGCCATGTAATCCCAATGACTCAATGCTAATCCCCGTGCATCTATCATACTGTGGCCTAGATCTAGGTGTGTTGAACACCCCTTCTTCACCTCATTGGCAAAATAGGAATATGAACAGTACTCCTCTGCTATGTCCTAAGATCAGCCAAACTGATGCCACAACTGTCTCAAAGGAAATCTCTCGATAACTACAATCGAGCGGCCGATCAGTGGCCGTGAGAAAAACATGTATCCGATCTGGCCCCTAGCATCATCACATGCCTCTTTCTCTCTCCAAGGTCACCACACTACTATTACCATGTCATCTATCTGTGACTGCCACTGCTCGATCTTACCCAGCACGGGCTGGGTCATATGACCTCTATATCTGCAGATGTAAGGCTCATGAGACTGCCTCATATCTATACAAACTAGTTTGGAGATAGGCATGTGCTCCCATGCCTACACCTGTAGTACAAATACGCTTGTGACCATGCTCTTCACCTCTTTGTAGGTGATCTTGTGCATCTCATGGTAAATATGGGCCATCATACACTGACCCAACCCATACTGCACTGGCTCCTACAACATCCACTGTAACATCCTACCCCACCTGCACTCCAAACCGTGTTGACCATGGTCTGATATCAAGTAACACCCTAGTAATGTTGCTAATAACATGACCAATCAGTGCCTCAGCCCATACTCTCTGATGAGGTCCTCCCATGGGATAGCTCTACCCATGACAAGATCATCATATAAGATATCCCTAAGTGTCACCATCCCTGCCCGCGGTTGTATGTCATACTCAATCCGTGGACCATGGAATGGGATCCTAAGTATCTTGTATATATCCTTCGGGGTGACTTTCAGCTCGCCCGACGGAAGGTGGAAGGTGTTCATCTCTGAATGGAAACACTCCACCAATGCTCCTAGTAACCCATGGTTCACCTAGATATCAGGTACCTCATGGAGATGTGACAACCCAAGTGCATCAATGTGGGAAATCTCTGCATCATCTAACTATCTGACCAGTCCATTGATGGTTGGATGATGTGATCTGAAAGCAATATCTAGAAAGTCAACCTGCAAAACAATCGAACAACAGCGCATGATCAGTACTTGGCTAATGATGACAATTAATGCAAAATAGAGAACTGAAGCTAAACAAACATACTAAATAGGGCTACAAAGCTAAATAATACACTAACAGACTGACTGATGATTCACTAAAACTCAAAATTACTCTTCTTTCCCCACATGAAGAAGCAGCACTTGTGCAAAACTTCACATGAAGAAGTACATCATTGGGCGCGAAGATTCACTGTCGCGCAGAGTTTTGCAAGGTCTTCCTTGAGAAAACCCTCTTTTTGAAGGTTTCTTGCGTGACACATGGGTGCCTCTCACGCGAGGTTATGCCAAAGCACCCATGAGGAAATGTTTTTCAACTTTTTCTTGCATGAACATTCACATCGTGAGGCATGAAGAAACTAGTTCTTCGTGCAAGAAGCCGCAGTTCAAACTTAAAACACGTTAAAAATGATGAAAAATCAATGCAATGTGACAAAAATTGAATCACTAGAGAGGTACTCGATCACTTACCAATACCCCATATTTTGTCGGTCGACTATGATGCCTGGATCGCTCGAAATGGTGAGAACTGACATGGACCACCATTTTCGCTCAGAGCTCCTCTCGCAAAAGTAAATGGTACAAATCAATTGAATTAGACCCCTTTGGCCTATATATAGGTTTTGACCTAATTTTCAAAAAGTACTATATTTTGTGTGAAAATTTTCCCCTTGGCTAAATTAACCGCTCTGAATCCATTTTCGAGATCGAAATCAAAATCTGACACTTCTATATAGCTCAAAATCATATTTTAAATTTTTGGGACTGACGCGATCGAATGCTTGTACAGTCAACATTCTGACGTCACTTTCTTGTCAGAATCATATCTAATCAACATTTTCTCAAAATCCTCAAAATTTTCCTTAAAAGTCAATTCTGGTCAACCCTGGTCAAACTTGGTCAACCAGACCTCGAAATCGCTTCTCAATCTTCTGGAATCTTTCGTAATCTATTCTGAGTTTTTATTGACCTTCACTTCAACATCTATCTACAACAATCACTTTCAATCACCATTATGACATGTCATTTTTCCATTTCGCTCCCAAGGGGGCAAGATGATTATATCATGGAATCACTTGGAATCTATTTTAAATCAATCTGATCTGATTTTGAAAAGTCCTCATTGCTAGGGGCATCTCATCACTTGGGGCATGTTCACTTTTCATACATCATAGTCAAAACTGGGTATTCCACAATTTTGAATCACTAGGGGCATCTCTATTACTTACATCTTGTCATCTCATCTATTAGGTATTTGAGTAATCTAACTCAAATCCCTAAGGATCAAGCTTTGTCCTAGAGATGGTTCTTGAAATCTCATTGTTAGGTATTTGGGCAATCTAACTCAGATCCCTGAGGATCAAGCTTCAATCTGGAGATGGTTATCAAAATCTCACTGCTAGGTATCGGGGCAATCTAATCTAGATTCGTGAGAGTCAAGATTCATTCTGGAGATGACCCTCAAAAGCTCTTTTAATCGGTGTCTGGGTGACCGACCTAGATTTCAGAGAATCAAGCTTCATTCTGGAGATGATTCTGAAACTCAATCTAACTGATATCTGGGCAATCTAACCTAGGTCTTGGGGGACTAAGCTTTGTTTTGGAGATAGTTGTAAAAATCTCTATTGACTATCTTTCAAAGAACAAGTATCGAGGCAATCTAACCCTGACTCCTGAAGATTGACCCTCGTTCTGAGGAAAGTCTTTTGAAAGGTGATAATCTATTAGGTATTTGGGAAATCTAACCCAGATTTCTGAGAGTCAAGCTTCATTTTGGAGATGATTCTGAAACTCAATCTAACCGGTGTCTGGGCGATCAAGCCAGATTTTGGAGAATCAAGCTTCATTTTGGAGATGGTTCTCAAAACCTCACTTCCAGGTATCAGGGAAATCTAACCCGAATTCCTGAGAGTCAAGCTTCATTCAGGAGATGACCCTCAAAAGCTCTTTTAACCAGTTTTTGGGTGACCAACCTAGATTTTGAAGAATCAAGCTTTGTTCTGCAGATGATTCTGAAACTCGATCTAACTGATATCTGGGCAATCTAGCCTAGATCTTGGGGGACTACGCTTCATTCTAGAGATAGTCCTAAAAATCTCTATTGACTATCTTTCAATGAACAAGTATTGGGGCAATCTAACCCTGACTCCTGAAGATTGAGCCTCGTTCTGGGGATAGTCTTTTGAAAGGTGATGATCTATTAGGTATTTGGGCAATCTAACCTAGATTTCTAAGAGTCAAGCTTCATTCTAGAGATGATTCTGAAACTCAATCTTATTGGTGTCAGGGCGATCAACCCAGATTTTGGAGAATCAAGCTTCATTTTGGAGATGATTCTGAAACTCGACTTAAACGATATCTCAACAATCTAACCTAGACTTCAAAGATTTAAGCTCCATTTTGGAGATGACTCTGAAACCTTCATCAATCGATCTTTAAATCATCAATTCTCAAAATTGATTTCAACTATTCTTCTATACATCAGACTATTCATTGAATCAATGTGCTACTCGCACATCAATTCAAAGAGGGGAAAAATGTAATACCCCAAAATTGGCATCTTGCAACCCTAACCAATTTTGTTGCATTTATTTACTTTCTGAGTCATCAAAGTCCTATGGTACTAAGAAATCCCAAGTTTTGACTGACCCTACTTGACCTAAGTGTCAAATACAAAAAAACCTAAATCTGCATTAATCACATACTATATTTAATTCCTAAATATCAATTACAATTGGCTAAATAAACCCTATGATTGAATTAATTTAATTACAAAGTTCTAGCACTTTAATTGAATTAAATTCACCCTTTTAGCTAAAATACATAAAAAGAAATTAAATAACGTTTGATTATTAAATAAATATCCGCATTTCAATAATTGAATTTAATTATTCAAATAATTGAGAAAGTGCATTTATGAGGTTATATTTCATTTATTTAATCAAATAATCCCTCCAAAATCCTCACTTCAGTTCAGAAATGGAAACTCTGAGTTAACTGTAATTCAAAAGTGCAACAAACCAGTTAACTATTTCATTCACTCCAAAAGCCAACAGTTGATTGTCTCTCTCAAGGAAAATTACCGTTCTGAATGGGACTCTCATTCAATCTCCACCGTTCATCCTGTTCAATCTCGACCGTCGACTGATTATGGGATTCTATAAAAAAAACCTCTTGTCTCTCATTCAAAAAAAAGGAAGAATGCATATTTTTGGAGTATCAAATCGTTGCTGGATTGTTAGCTCAAATTTGTGTGCATCAAGCTTTTATTATTCTCATTGTTATTGTAATAGATTAACCTCATTCAATAGATTAATAATGCATTTCACTATAGCTTAATTTCTTTCAAGTATTCTTAGCTTAATCTCATCTTCCATTTCTAGATTAATCTCGCATATTCATTGCTATAAAATATTGCATTTGCATTCTAGATTAAACCCTTCATTCTCATATTGGTCTTGATTGTTGGAATCTGGAATTCTGAGAGCTGCTCAAAACCCCATCTAGATAGGAGGCAAAAGCTCAGCTCATCCAGGCATGCAAGATGAATAGCTTCATATTCATTCATGTATGTGACTGATGAATAAGGACCATGTTGAAGTGTATGGATAGATAAAGAGGTAAACATTTAGCATATACAGGTATTAGAGGGGATGACAAAAAAAGATTTTGGGGCAATATTTTTTAAAAGTAGGGGGATTCTTTAGTATGCCACGAATGCACATGCTATGATTCAGGTTCACTAAGTGAAGCCCCCGTGGAACATCCTATTCCGCTAGTTAACCTGCAGCAGTTAAATTAGCAACAAACAGTAGATCGTCTGATTAATTTCTCTAATTCATTTCATATGTTGGCATCAATGACAACACATCCAACGTACCAATATGCCAACAAACTCCTCCATCATTTGTCAAATCTACTCGACCACCTATCTTTTCTGTCCAATTGGGGCATGTTAGCGCTCCCTTTTCTCTATGTTTCCTATATCTTTTTATTCTTCACACTAACATTATTCTAGCACAACTGCGAAGAGGGAAAAAATGTAGACACCTATATTTGATTAATTAGGTTAATTGAGTTTAGTTAGCCTAATTGCATTCATCGATTAAATAATTACATATTATTTAATTGATTAATGCCATTTTCTGACTAAATTTATTTATTTAATTAAGCTATACCCTTATTAATTAATTAATGATAAATCATAATTTGATTAATTAATTAATTACCCCTTTCCTCTATTAAATAAAATAAAATAAATAATATATCTATTTAATTCATTTCTTTGTCCTTTTACTCTTTGCTCCAAAATTAAATTTATTTAAATAATTAATTCATTTGTGTAACATGTCTCCTAACTTTAACCCTACCCCTAAACTTTCTTCTACCTAACCCGTTAACTAACCCTTGGTCCCAACCAACCTTATCCCTTTAACCTCCATCTAACCCATAACCCACTAGCTAACCTTCCAACGAACCCAAGGTTCAAACTAACCTTATCCTTCCAAACCTCCTATTAACACTATCCAAATATGTGCACATTCCTATTTTAATTAAATAGGAAAATACATTCTCCTTTTGGTGGCGCTCCTCCAAAATGGACACCTACCCTACCCTCCACATGTTATTCTTTGAAATGCCACTTGTCATTTATGGTGACAAGTGTTGCATTTTGGAGACCCCTCACTTCGAACTCAAATCCTATTTAAACCCTCTAATTTCCTTCACAATTCATACACTTTTTCATATTAAGCAACATCATAATGTAATTTTGTTTTCAGAGCTATTATCCATTTTAAGTCATTTTGCATCCATTTAGCTTAATTTCATCATCTTTTACACCATCAAATCCATAATTCCACCATCCTTTTTGTATCCATTATGATTATCATTTGCATAGTCATGGAGCTTATTGAGAACCTTTGAAGAAGAAATCAAGTAAGCAAACATCTAATCAAATCCAACCAAAGGAAGCTTGAGATTTTGCTATTGTTTTTCTCTTTTATTAGCTTAGTTTCCTTTTTGTTTCATTTTATATCCCAATCTTGAGTGTTTGTCTTAATTTGTGTAGTTTAGATTCCTATCCTAGTCTTTTAATCATTGTTATTACTCACATTTTATTGCACACAACTATATAATTGCATGAAAGGAGATTTATATTGTAATTGTTATTTTGTGACTAATTGTACCCCACGTCCATGCTTACATTGATTTGTAAGGTAAACAAATTATTGAAATTGGAATAGGAACTTTGTTATTTTTTTTGTCAAAAGAACATTGTATAAATAGAAAAAATAAAGCTATACAGTAAAATTATATCTTGATTCTCTATACATTCTTTTCACTACAATTGCCTAACAAAACTTTATTATTTCACAAAAAGGTAAAAACTTTTTCATCTAATGACCCATTTTATTGTAATCCAATGTAAACAAGTACATCTTGAACAAGAATTAAACAAATTATAAACTAGATAGTTTTGAATTGTTGACCCTCTATAGCAAAATATATTTAATAGTCCTCCTATTCAACCTAACAAATTTATGTTATTCTTAAAAAAATATTATAAAATGTTCAAAAGAAAAAAAAAATGGTACATTATGAATGGCAGATATATGGAATAAAAGATGTAGAGATGTTTTGTAATCAATCAGAGAATTAATCAGCTACTCACTGTAACATCTCATTAAGAAATGACCGAAGAAAATTTAAAAATCTAACCAAAAGAAAAAATAGTTGAGTCTCCATTTACTGCAAGATGTCTTATATACCCTTCTCTAATATTCTAGTGAACAATCCATTTTATAATTCAAATCTCTTCCTCATTTTCCATAAAATTGTTGGTCTTTAATTCTACATTTATAAGAGAACCTATTCATTGAAATTTTTGGACAAGGAATGACATTAATAGTTTTTTTTGATATATCTTCACAAAAATGGCATTATACGCCCATATCTAGAACGTAAGAACATTCTTAAAGATGATGAAGGACATGCTATGTTGATTTATTTTGTCGTAGCTAAGGAAGTTGATGAATCAGTACAATTTAATTCACTATTTATGACATGATCTCATTCTTATCTACAGATCAAAAGGATTGCTTCTCCTAGTATTTAGGTTATCCGTATGCGGCCATTGATTTGTTGAGTGAACTGCTTGGGTGTAATGAAGTTTCAGAGTGCAGTGATAAAGTGTCTTCATTAAATATGGTTCATGTTGTTTTGGTTATGTGCATAAAGAATAAGATATGGACCACCATGTGTTTATAACATCACCAACAACTACGTGGCAGGAATGATTGGCTTTCTCTCTTTCCTTCATTCAATCTTGACAATGGCAGGGTTATGATCTGTCAGAAAGCTGATAAAGGCCGTCTCAATATAGGTAGGACTGCAAGATTATTAACTCTGTCTCCCTGCAATTCCATACGCAGGTTTCAGATATCCTTTCATTGTACTCCTCTATCTGCCATAAAGTTCCAGCTATCTTACTACAACTACATGTCCTTGCTAAGCTTGAAGGGAGCCTCATTAAAAGTCTTCTAAGAATTAGATATGTTTAAAGTACCTTTGTCTATTATTATTATTGATGTACGTGTGAAGGCTAAATTGTAATATTGTTGGTCACTAAGGTTCAAATCTTGACTTGATCATTGTGATTGTGTTTATTGTACTCTGTGAACCTTCACATTGAAATTGTTGACATTCCTATTGGTGACTTCATGTTCCAAACCCTCTCAAGACCATTTATTCTCTTGCTCATCTATTGAGCTCATTTGTTTAGACTTGCATTACAAGTGTGCTCATTTCAGAGATGAAGTCCTCCATTTGTGGCCTCGCTTGACTTGGGTCAGGCTGAAAATATTCATATTTTAAATAATAAAAAATAAAACAATGAAAAGATGTTGAAAATGTCATCATAAACATAAACATGTATGCAAATTCAGAATTTTAAATTATTACGAAGTATTTGGTCAACTAGAGTGGAAAGTTGGCTCTTAGGCCTTCATAATGAGTTTCATCCAAAATCTTATACTTGCATATTGAGAAAGGTACTTTTCAAACCCTTATCTTAAAATAAATACACATCTCTCTGAATAAGTAAGAGTTAACGAAAACTGTTTCTTTAATTTACAAGTACATATCATGTAATTAATAAATAATAAATAATATGCAAAGTCTAAAATTGGGAAAGTACACTTTTAACATGCATGTACAAAGGATAGATGTTTACAAACTCCATTTCATTTTTTATAGTACTTTTACCCATAAATGCTTGCCAAAATTGAGTTACAATATGTACATTGCAAAGCATAAACCTAAAGTTATTTGATGACGAATGTAGTTTGAAATGAGGAAAGATTGTTGAGGTACAACATAGAAATTTTGTTCTATTGTACAACCAACTTGCTAATATATGACTACAAATTAATAAAATGGAATCAAATTATTTCTAAAGAAAATAGGCTTTATAAAGCCAAAGGGACAAATAGGAGACATTCTCTCTATTTGGATAACATTCTTAAAACTCCACAACTAAAAAAGAGCAATGAATAGTCTATGGTAAAAATATGCTTCATAAATTTATTATAATTATTTTATTCATTTTAAAGTTTGGTAACATATAGTCATTAAAAGCTACTATAAAATGCCTGAAGTGATGAGATCACAACCTTGATTTCAAAGCATTTTAAAAATATTTCTTTAAAATAAAATGTAAATCCACCTAAATAAATTAGAGTGACCTTAAACTTTTCTTAAATCTATATGTAAATCTCTTTGAACTAATAAATTCTAAATAATATGCGAAGTATAGAATTGTGAAATCGCACTTTTAACATGTACGTACAAAGGAAAGATGTTCACAAACATTATTTGAGTTTACTACTAACGCAGTCATGGCCGAAGTTTCCCTAATGGAGATGGTCCAACCATGCATCAAGAGTCAACACAGTGGAAACAACCAACTCAGAAACAAGAATAGACAATCAACATGATATAACAGATCTTCGCATATCATAGAGTCAGGTATTTACATCACATAGGCCTGCAACATGCAAATTACAGACTTTCGACATACATGATCCATATCTAAACGCTAATGCTAAACTTCCAAGGTTATCTCCTGAGAACTTCCCCCAAACAAAGATCAAGAGCCTCAATATATAGAGCCTTCACAACTCATAAGTCGGCTAGATCAAATACATTTTCCAAGAATAAGAAAAGGTAATACAACAATATAGGTCAGGACCCAAATTATAAAGATCTCAATTCTAAGATGTAGAAATGATGTGTGATCCAAGAGAGATGTCAACCAAAGATCCAAGAACATCAAGATATGGGTCACCAAGCTCTGTCGATCGGGAAATTGATTCATAAGATCGGAAGACCTCAACTAACCGTAAGAACATGAAGAACATACATAACTGACCATGAATCTTTAGTATCCACTGAAGTATCCAAATGAGAAGCAAACCTAGATATAGGTAAAATATGACGTACAGAAAAAACCCTGAAGTTAACAACAAAAATTGATCTAAAACCAAGGAAGACAACAAGAAACACAAAATTGCTAACTAAAAGAAAACTAAGAACAAACTAAAAGGGAAATATTTTTGGGTGATGCAAGACTTCCAATGAACCATGGATGCTCCTGCTCAGACACCCCTGGTGAGAAGAAAATGTTCCATAAGAGAAATTATGAACATTTGTCAGGATGTGGGACATAAATCCCATGCTCATTCTTGATCAAAATATCCTCTTTATCTACAACTCTATGCCTCTACACTTCTGCTTCATCTTTTGTCTTAATATGCTCTGCACTTTCTCTATCATATATCATATTTGTACAAGATTGCTTACTAATACCTCCTTTAATTTGCACAACTGAATTACCTCTTCTACAAGCCTTTATTTGATCAGGAACCAAGGTCATCACTTTATCTTTCTTATAGTTTGATACCAAATTGTTCTCTGGTCTAATTTCAAAATCCTTCTTCTGATCTACATCATCCTTTGTATTCTACTTCTTTGAACAATAATTCTTTACCATGCTCATATTCCTTGCACTCCTCCTCTCTGACTCCTTTATGGGAACCAAAGTAAACCCATGTCCATCCTTTTCTATTGCGACCAAATTTCTTCTGCAATCATGAATAGCTCCTCAATCAAATTTCCAAGGTCTTCCCAATAGGACATGACAAGAACTCATAGATACCACATCACACAACACCTCATGTTTGTATGGTCCAATGCTAAAGTTGACCAAACACTGCTCTTTCACCTCCACCATGTGATCATATGAAAACCAGCTTATCCCATATGGACAAGGATGTTTAAGCCTCTTTAAGACAAGATTCAACATCATCTATTATGATACCAAAGTTTCAATACTACCACTATCCATGAAAATTGTAAACAGTCCTAAACGAATTCCTTCTTTGTAAAGGTTCAACTTCTTTCTCACTCAACATGTAGTGCCTCTCCCATTTGAGTTCTACATGTCGTCCTGATGGGTATGACTTTGATGTTCACGCTTATTATGTGATCATGTTGGACCCATGAGTGGTCTGCACCTTTGGGATGATGACTTATGTTGATGCATTAATAGTCTATTTTGCATTATATCTAGTTGTGTGAACTATGGTGCTTTGGCTATTTGTGTACCTAATTTGATATACCTTGCTTTGGTTTTGTACGTGTACTACTACTCCTATGTGATTAGTTGTTCCGACCTTACCATGCGGTGATTATCCATGTGCTATGCTTTATGTGACATTGTGAGATGCACCCTATATAGTTGATTCTTGTGTCCATTCCGAGAAGACTGTTGTGGTTTTGATTGGTATATGACTTATGAGATTTATGATGTGATTTGACGATTTCACTGAGGTATGTGCTAGTGGTTACCTAATTATGATCAGTTACCTTGTTGAGATGTTATCTAGATTGGGAATTACTAGATTGTACCATGATGTTTTTTCATGATTCTTTGTGTGATTTGATCTCGTGGTTGCACTATGTCATGTAGTTGATTATCGTACCTTATTTCAATTACCTGCATCATTGCTAATTTTAAATGTTAGATTATGTTGTTAGTAATATTTTGATCATATCTACATGATAATACTTTATCGTTATGTCTAGGGTAATTTGCATTAGAGAATATTGAAATAATATATTATGAAGAATATCATGGATTCCTATTATATTGTGCTTTACATGTTGTTGGATATTTTAGTAATTACTTCTATTGATATATGCCCATGTTGTCACGATGGTTTATTTAATGCTTATATTTAAGTGTGCAAATGTTAGTGCAATGATTATTTAAATGAATTAATGTCTACTATTCTCTCATGCAAATGATATGTATTATGCTTCATGTGTTTGTACGAAGTGAGATGAAGTCGTAGTTACCCTCTTTGTGAGGTCCACACGATGGTGTCATTCTCCTTCGTTGTTTGATTATTATATGTTTTTCTTTGGCTATTTTATGATGAGATGGTACACTTGATGTTTTCATATTTACTTAACAGGTACCAAGTACACTCATCTCGAGTTTCAGGAGTTGAGTGTGTACCTATATCCCTAGCAGTGGCACAAGAGATAGTATTACCGACCTTTCATTATTGAGCCAATATCGTTCATGTATGGACAATGTACCTGTGATTATTATATTATTCCTTTGGTATGCGTTAGTAAATCCAAATTGCATATGCATTGTGAGAGACCAGTGATGTATCTATGCATTTAGAGTTCTTGCAATTGTCGCAAATGAGATTTAATTAAATGTCAATTTTTTTTTTGTGGTTGGGGAGTTAATATTTTATTGTCGGCTAATTTTTCGTAATCAAATTATATTTAATTGGAATATATTTGATTTAATTTGGGAAATTCAATAGTTCGTGGGAGCCATTTAATTTTTTATTTTAATTTACCCTTTAGGGGTTTTGGGCCAAAAGTGCTTTATATTTGGAAAAGAGTTATTTTAACTCATTTTTCAATTTAAGTTTGGAGAAGAATTTGGTTTTTTGCTCCAAATTGATTTGGAGAAATTCACTCTTCTGCTCATTGTGATTGACTGGGTTTTCAGTTTTTGGTGGGTAGCGGCTCATTGGAATTATGTTACGAATACTTCCGTTTGTGTGGATCTATTTCAGGATTCAGCTTGGAATTTATTTTATTCCTCATCTTTTCAGGTTTCTCCTCCAGCTGCGAGGTAGGCCATTTGTTATTTAATTCATTTCTCAACTATTTAAGTTGTTTCTTGTTTGATTTTTCTTCGTGGGCTGAGATTTAGTACTCCCCCACAATCTTGTAGTTTTATGCTACCCAGTTGACTCACTACGAGTAACTCAGGTTTTGCATTTTGATTTTTGTATTGTTATGTTGGCTGCTTTTTCGTGTTTATCCAGAACTGAAATTTTATTACATTAGTGTTTTTTTTGGTGCCTATGGGAAAGTGGGTTTTCATTTTCTATCTTTCTAAGAAGTTTGATTTCTGGGAAATTTTGGGGTCTCCTCATTTTTCGTGCCACCCATTTTTACTATTTAGTTTGTTCGGTTTAATTTGAATATTGGAATGTGTTTTCCTCCAGGTTTCCAACCATGCTATGGTTTTATTTTATGGATTTTAGACTCGTGAATGAATCTTTTCTCTGAGCCAAGTGCCCAGTTGAGTGTATCGTGAGCACTTGTATTTTTATTTCCTTTTTTTGGAATGTGTGAGGTTGGTGTTTGAGACCACGTTGCAAGCTCTTTGAGTGTGTCGTGATCACTTGTACTTTCCTTTCCTTTTTTTGTAGTTTATCTCCATGCTTTAAGTTGATCACATTGGAATACGTGATGATGGTGTTTGAGACCACATCAAAAGATATTTGTGTGCCATGATAGGATTACTTTGGGACCTGTGCTCTTGGTTGAGGCCAATAGATCCATGTGCTTTACTTCTTTTACCTCCTTTTTTTATTGAGCTTTAGAGTATTTTTATGTATTATTGTGTTTGATTGGTAGGTGTGTAGTGGGATGGAGTGGCTCACTAAGGCAGGATAGGACACAAAGTGTTCCTAGGGTATCCCTTGGTTGAGTTATTTTAATAAATGATAACCTTAAAATTAATGGGGAAGAGCATAATAATAATAGGATCTCTATTTTATCCATTGGCCATTTATTTGAGAGATGTGAGTCAGGATAGCTGTGAACCATCTGTGAATGTTGATGTGGCATAGCATCAACCGTCTAATTGAGAGACGTGTGTTGAGATAGTAGAGCTTCCTTGTTGTGAGAAGGATTACTTGATTCCACACGGGCGTGTACAAGCCCTATGATGACACTCCATTCTTGAGTCTCGACCTCATACCATGTCTAGCTTGATTAGTGACCTTGACCTACTTATATTGTGTCCCTACTTTATATATTTGTACCTTTCCTTGATTATATGCATCTTCTTGGTGTGAGTGTATCCCTTTTGGTGTAAGTGCTTATCGTGTGTGTAGTTGGGATGCTATCTCTACGAGCACGGTGGGGTAGGCCTAAAGGTTCCACATGGTAGGGTGGTGTTTCACTTTACCAATGATGGGGATAGATGTACAAATGGAGGATGAATTTTAGTGATGGAGATTTTGAGCATGATGTTCTCTTTTCTATCCCTTATTATTTACGTATTTTATGTTTATACTTGATGTTCTAGTTTTGGCATATGATGTTCATTCTTTCTTTATGATGTTCATTGATGTAACTGAGTGTCCATAGCCTCATTATGCATGCATCTAGTACTCTATGATGTGGATCTAGCTTTTATTTCATGTCATACATTGGTGTCGATAAGGCTTTCTAGTCTTTGGACTGAGAGAACCATTTGTTGCAAGTTTTGGCAACAATGGTCACCTTCTTTTGGATTTCTCTTGATTCAAGTGGATGGAAACAAAAATGTTGATTTCCTAATATGGTTTTAGGTCCATCATATTGTAGAGCTCATGAAGACCTTTCTGATGCATTTTGAACAGATTCAATCAGACTCTGGATATAAAAGTTATGGCTTCCGGAACAAAGTCTATACAAAACCAAGTGCAGTGTCGTACAATTTTTGGTATATTTTCATACGACCCAGGATTGCATGTAGTACGAGACCCATTCTTTACTTGTACAAGACCCTACTTCCCAATTTTTTTTTTTTATAATTCATGGTGTTTTCCGTACTATACTTAATCCTTGCTCATACGAGGAACTGGTGGAGTTACTTGTGTCATGGACAAAGGGCACTTTCGCCCTCAATAGGAATATGCAAATTGGATTTTTGGATACCCTTTTGGGAGACGCATCTTTCCAATTCAAAATATATTGAGTATCGATCATCATTGGGGTAAAATAATGAATTTCATGTTAGGCTATGTATTTTAACTTGGAAAAAAACTTGTATGGTTAAAAAGAACATGTTTCTTGGGATAGATAGAGTAGTATCTCCTTGTAATCTATGAGCATTATCCAGATCTCCATTGAGTTATCTTGGGAACATGTGTTCTCCATTCCTAGTATATGGTTTATGGCTGGGAATCATTGGAACTATTGAAATAATTTATCTTGTGTAGGTGAACATGTGACTTGTCATTTTCCCTAAGTTTCCTTTCATGATTAGACGTTTAGCTATTGCACTTGGTTACTCTTTCATGTCGAGAGGTAACTTGTTTTAAAATAAAAAATATTAGTGCATATTTTATCCTTATGTTCCAAGGATTCCCAAGTGGGGCATTACACAACATGATTCTCTTAAGCATAAGAGAATCTCCTATCTTAGGTGTTATCATACCTTCCTCAATCTCATCAGTACTCTACTCCTTTGTCTACCTAAGTTCTTACTAGATCCTTCAGAAAATTGAAAATCTGTATGTCTTATGTCACTAATATCCTCTTTATCTACAACTCTATGCCTCTGCACTTTTTCTTCATCTTCTATCTTACTCTTCCCTGCACTTTCTCTTTCATATATCATATTTGTACAAGATTGCTTACTACTACCTCCTTTATTTTGTACAACTGAATTAACTCTTCTACAAGCCTTTATCTGATCAACAACCAAGGTCTTCACTTTATCTTTCTTACATTTTGATACCAACTTGTTCTCTAGTCTAATTTCGATATCTTTCTTCTGATCTACATCATCCTCTATATTTTGCTTCTCTAAATAGTAATTATTTACCATGCTCAAATTTCTTGCACTTCTCCTCTTTGTCTCCTTTATGGGAACCAAAGTAAATTCATATCCATCCTTTTCTATGATGACCAAATTTCTTTAGCAATCATGAATAGCTCCCCTATCAAATTTCCAAGGTCTTCCCAATAGAACATGAGAAGAACTCATAGATACCACATCACACAACACCTCATCTTTGTATGGTCCAATGTTAAAGTTGACCAAACACTGTTCTTTCACCTCCACTATGTGATCATCTGAAAAATAGCTTATCCCATATGGACAAGGATGTTTAAGCCTCTTTAAGCCAAGCTTCAACACCATCTTTTCTGATACCAAATTTTCAATACCACCACTATCCATGACAACTTTACAACATTTACCTCATGCTTTGCAAATAGTCCTAAAAAAGTTCCTTCTTTGTAAAGGTTCAACTTCTTTCTCACTCAACATGATTCTCTTAAGCCTAAGAGACTATCCTATCTTAGGTGCTTACATACCTTCCTCAAGTTCATCAGCACTCTACTCCTCATGTGCCACAAGATTCTATCTTCCAAAGTTCTTACTAGATCCTTCAAAACATTGAAAATCTCTGTCTTATGGCACCACATTTGAAACAAGTACCTTTGAATTATTTTCTACCATTCCCTCTCCTAAGTGCTTTCTGATCAGGTTCTACCTACATGGTTTGCTTCTCTTGTCCTCTAAGGTCACACTATCATCTCTTCAACTTATCTTCTTCCCTCAATGCATATTTATAAGCATCCTCCACTATACACTACTAGAATATGGAAAATTAATGACTACATGACTAAAAATTTTAGTCATGTGACTAAAAATGACTAAATTATACTCTTTTTTTTTACAGTTCACAAGTATAAATGAATAATTTTTTAATCGGGTAAAATCAAAACTAAATAATTGGTGAGACAAATAAAAATGACTAAATAAATGACCAATTCGGTCATTAGATAAAAAAAGCACAACTAAATAACTAGTCAAACAAAGAAAATGAGTAAATAAATTACTACTACTCCTCTATACCAACATTCAATACTATCACAGACTTATCATTCACTTAGAAGTTGCATTTCACCAATAATTCTTGTTATTTGATAGACTTATTGTGTGGGAAATCCATCTATACCTTTCTCATGCCAGAATTTTTCCTTTGAGGTGATTTCAAAATCAATCAATAAACAACTTTTAGAGATAGAATCGCAAGGCATAGTTGCCATCAAACAAATTTTCAATCATGGTTTACTATTTCGAAGTGGTTTCTCATCTCATGTCTGAAAAAAAATTCAACTTGCATCTAATATTACCTCTTCAAATCAAATTAAATTTTGATTGTATACGTGAAATCTTTAGCCCTTAAACCTATTACCTATTTTTCATTTTAAAGTGTAAACTAACTTTGTATGTCTCTTAGATCTCTTTTAG
>MU228275.1:40703-59445 GCA_018584345.1 Thuja plicata | reverse complement strand
TTTAATAAGGTTAATATCTAGTTTTATTAAACTAATACATTACTTTAAGTAGTCATTTGTAAATGATCAAATATATAAAAATGTTAACATTCGAATTAATATTGTGTTTTTCGTATAACCCCAAACCAGCCCCAATTATCTTATAGATGTTAATCTAGTTAACAATATAAGTTGATTTTAGGAAAACATACACTTTCAGATGACTAGTGAGCTAATTAGTCAAACCTAGTCAAAGGTGGCCTACTGAAATGCGTTAGGTCCTATACTTGAAACTATAAGACATAACTTGTAGTTAACTCAGAGACATTTGTATGTACAATAGTAGTTAACATTAGTCTTTTAGAAAAAACAAAAATTTGAAGTTGTGGTTTGCCCAACTTTTCGGAATGACATTTTGGTATCAGAGCCATATTTCAATGCTAGGAACATAAAACCCAGTACACATTAACTGATTATTTCAAATGCTTCTGGAGGATGCCTCCTATTTACAGAACACGCCCATTAGCATGAATGAGGTCATAGTCATTCCTCGTCACTTCATGAGGATATATGATCAAAGGTAGAGGTTATTGGAGGAAATTAGGATCCTCCACCCAAACCACTTCTGAACCCGAATACAGACATACTATTAGCACTACAAAATCTTGTTGGTATCATTCTAGATAGGATGCCTGTAGTTGTACAACAAATTGTATAGCGGGATAGAGAAGGACAAGGTTCCTCAGCCAGATAATGAAGGAGTCCACCTCCTAGATTTGTTGAGGAGAAGACAGAGGATGAGATTGGTTCCATTGGGGGACCAGAGTCTCCACCCATGATTGAGGCTCATAGGTTTGAGAGAGCACCATCAAATATAGGGGATCAAATTAGGGAGTTGATGTGGCTCCAACCACCTCCATTCTTAGAAGCTATAGATGGGACAGAGGCCAACTCTTGGCTTCTGAGCCTTGAGAGGTGCTTTGGGTTGAGTTCTTATGGGAGAAACCTTAAAGAATGATTTTCTATTCACCTAATTAGAGAAGGAGCCTCCACTTGGTAGAAGTATGAGGAATTCAAGGGGCACCTGGTTATAGATACCCTAACTTGGGATGATTTTCTTGAGATATTAGAGGCCAGATATCTCTTGGAACAGTTTAGAAAATGTCGCATAGATGAATTCCACGATCTCTAGTAGAAGGGACTCTTAGTAGCATAGTATGAGGGTAGGTTTACTGATCACATCCCTTATGTGGAGTATATGAGGGACAAGAAGCTGCACATCAACCAATTTATAAAGGGGTCTAATCCTACTATAGAAGGAAAGGTATGCATGGTACCGCCATGAGACTTACGGTTCACAGTGGATAGAGCCTTGGTAGCTGAGGAGATAGTTAGAGGACTATAGGATGCATGGAATAAGTCTCAAAACCATAATCCCACACCCCAGGCTACGGGATATTAGAGACCCCCATGAAAGGGGAATCCAAGGTACTCATCAGGTTCATTTAGAACTCTATAGCCATAGCAGTCACAATAGTCTTTGTAGAGCTAGAGACAGAGGCCACCAGAGGGACATCAGGGCTCTAAGCCCAAGTTGTGGCAGTCACAGGGTCCTAGGAAGGACTAGAGACCTTAATAACCTTATACACCTCTAGCATAGACTCAACAGTCCTCTAGGGGTGGGTAAAGAGGGTCCTATAGGATAGCTGATTCATAGTACTCTAGACCTCTGAGTGTGCAGATTCAGGCATGTGGACCCTATTACACTTGTGGTTCCATGGGACACATAGCTAGGGAGTGCCCTCAGGAAGGAAGTCAACAACCATCTATGTATGAGCCTACAGTTGGAGACATGGGCAAGGCCCTTAGAGTATTCACAGTGGTTGATAATTGCCACACAGAGCATCAGGCCACACTCATTGAGACCACATGTATGATCAAAGGTAGTAGTGTTTCTATATTGTTTAATACTGGAGCTACTGACTCTTTTGTTTCTCCATCGATTGTGGAGAATTGTAGGCTAGTGGAAGGTAGTCAAAATGTTAGATGGGAGGTAGATTTAGCCTCAGGAGCTATATTTTTTGTTACCTTTTTGGTTAGAAATTGCTTGATTTAGATTGGTGGAATAAACACCATAGCAGACCTTAGAGTTACTCCTCTTAGATCCTATGGTATAGTACTTAGCATGGATTATCTGTGCACCTACAAGGCCAAGTTATATTATCGTCAAAAGAGGATAGAATGTATGGATGATGATGACATTGCTATAGTAATCTTAGGAGTCCTGAGACCTATATCCCTCCGTGTGATTTCCTCTATGCAGCTTAAGCGATGAATGCAGAAGGGATGTTAGTTGTATGCTATCACCATTAGAGGTAGAGATGAAGAGGTAGAGAATGAGCCCTCACTAGATGACTATCCTATTTCTCAAGATTTTTCATATGTGTTTTGATCAAAGCTACCTGGTATGTCTCCTCGTAGGGAAGTTGACTTCACATAGATCTTGTACCAGGAGCAGAGCCAGTTTCTAGAGCACCTTATAGAATGACCACTAATGAGATTAATGAGCTCAATATATAGCTTGAAGAGCTGTTTAAGAAATGACACTTTCATCCTAGTTTTTCTCCTTGGGGTGCACTTGTGATCTTTGTAAAGAAGAAAGATGGGTTTCTTAGGTTGTGAATGGATTATTGCTAGTTTAATAAAGTGACCATAAAGAATCGCTATCCACTTCCTAGGATTGATGACCTGTTTGATCATTTGTAGGGTGCCCAAGTTTTCTCAAAGGTAGACCTCAATTCGAGATATCTCTAATTGAGGATAGTGGATAGTGATATCCACAAGACTGTATTCTACACTAGATATGGCCACTCTGAGTTCATGGTGGTTCCATTCAGTCTTATGAATGCTCCATCTGTGTTCATGAGTCTCATGAATGGAGTATTCCATACATTCCTTGACAATTTTGTGGTGATATTCCTTGATTATATATTAATATATTCTAAGGATGAGAGAGACCACAAAGAGAACTTGAGACAAGTCTTGCAGTTCTTAAGGGACAATCAGTTGTTCGACAACTTGTCGAAGTGTGCATTTTTAAGACCAGAGGTCAAGTATTTGGGGGCATGTGATATCTGGTAATGGGATATAAGTAGACCCATCCAAGATAGATTATATTATGGATTGGCCAACACCTACCACTGTGACTAAGGTGAGAAGTTTCATGGGCCTAACTGGTTATTATAGATGGTTTATTGAAGGATTTTCTAGAGTCGCACACCCCATCAATTCTCTTCAAAGAAATGGAAAGAAGTTTGATTGGACTGAGAAGTGCGATAGAACCTTTTAGGAGCTCCAAAGAGCACTTACTAGTGCACCCATTCTTGTTGTGTGAGAGCCCTTGATAGATTTTTTTATATGCATAGATTGTTCTCTAGATGGTTTACAAGCAGTTCTGATGCAGGGGGCGATCTATAGCCTACGAGTCTAGGAAACTAAAGACTCGTGAGCTCAACTACCCTACCCATGATCTTGAGCTTGCATAAGTGGTGCATGCCTTTATAATATGGAAAAATTTCCTCTTAGGATATCAATTTGAGCTTCATTTAGACCATGAAAGTCTTCAGTATATATTCACTCATCCAAACCTTAATGCTCGACAAAGCAGATGGATGGAGTTCTTATGCGAATACAATTTTTATGTTAATTACATCAAGGGGAAATAGAACTTTTTTGCATATGCCTTGAGTAGGAGATGGAATGAGCTTTCTTCTATGTCCACAAGCACAGATTTGAGAGATTGTATTCTTCCTCACTTACATGAGGATGAGATGTATGCAGAAGTTAGTGAGCTCATTCGGTCTCAGAGACCCCTTGAGGGGAAGTATTCATATTTTACATTGGAGTCCGATGGACTCTTACATCATACATGATGCATCTATAGACCTTCTTCTGGAGGATTGCATGAGTTTTTGATGCTAGAGGCTCATAGAGCCCCTTATGCAGCGCATCCCAGAGTGAACAAGATGCATGCCAACTTGAGACAATTATATCACTAGCCAGGAATGAGATTGCAGATAGCTGAGATGGTAGCTAGGTGCCTAGAATTCTAGAGGGTGAAGGAATAAAAATGTCATCCAGGTGGTCTTCTTTAGCCTCATGAGATACCAGGTGTGGAAGTGGGACACCATTTCTATAGAATTCATTATTGGTCTCCCAATGTGATCTCATCGTCATTATGCCCTCATGGTGACAATTGAAAGTTGACCAAGGTGGCTCATTTTTCACCCATGTGTACTACCTTTATCACACCATTAGTGGTGTAGGTTTTCTTGCAAGATATAGTCTGACTTCATGGCGTACCTTGTACGATAGTCTTGGATAGTGATTCTCTCTTCACTTCATCATTTTGGAGGGAATTACAGGTAGCTATGGGCACTAGGCTCAATTTTAGTTCAACCTATCATCTTGAGATAGATGGACTTACCAAGAGGGTTAATTAGGTGTTAGAGGACATGCTATACATGTATGTGATGGACCATTAGACTCGGTGGGAGGAAAACCTACATCTAGTTGATTTTTCTTATAACAACGTGCATCATACATTATTGGGTATGCCTCCTTACCAGGATCTTTATGGTAGACCATGAAGGACCCCACTCAGTTAAGATTGGATCAAGGATAGAGTTTCCATTGGTCTTTAGATAGTTAGAGATATGGAGAAACAAGGAACCTTGATTAGGTAGTGTCTCAAAGAGGCTCAGTATAGATAGAAGAAGTATGAAGATGTGAAGAGGATAGATCAAGATGACTTTGTTGGAGATAGGGTCTCCTTTAGAGTGAAAATGCATAAGAAAAATCCATTTTGGGAAGGGCTCTAAGCTTGCACCTCTATTTGTTGGACCTTTTGAGATCCTTGAGAGGATAGAAACTATTTTTTACCATTTAGCTTTGCCTCCTAGCCTATCACGCCTCCATGATGTGTTTCATGTTTTAGTTTTGAGGAAGTATATTTATGATGAGTCTCATGTTATAGATTGGGATGCCATGTAGGTGGAGTCGGATGGACAGTTGGCTTTCGAGCCCATTCATATACTGGCTCAACTGACATTTTCCCTTTGAGGCTAAGAGTTGGACCATGCTAGGGTCCAGTGGGGTTCTTATGATGAGGTTACAACTTCTTGGGAGGATGCAACACAAATGAGGTCATAGTTCCCCCATCTCTTTGATGAACTCCAGGAGGATGTTCATGCCTAGAGGGGGAGGATGTGAGGCCTACCACAGCCTGTCATAGCTTAACACTATTTTTCCCTTATTATGCTCTTTAGTTGACACTTATTTTGAGACACTTGAACTATTTGAACATATGTCATTATTTAAGGATCTGTGAGATCCTATGTTATGTTATTCAGGATTATGATTTTGATGCATACTTACTTTGCGATGCCTAATGTTAGTTTATACATATTATCTATATGGTTAAGTGTCAATGATGCAATATGATGGATATGTATGTTAGATAATATCAGGATGTAGATTGATTAAGATTTATGTTTATGCATATAGATTAGATGTAGACATTGTTAATTGAGATGAATCATTGGATAATTCAAAATGTGAGTGAATATGTGTTGGTTTACATTATGTATATTTCTATGTTTTTATGTTGATTTATTGGACCTACTGATGTGTGCAATGAGTGTGCAGGAAATTGACCATGGTACTAACTAGGGATTTAGGAATGGACCTATATAAATACCATGATTCTAAGGTCTTTTCTATAAAAAGAGACATGGACCTCGTTGTATTGTGTTTTATTTGTGAAAGTGTTATGCATGATTGTATTTAATTCAATTTGGTAAATGTGTAAATAAGTCATGCCTTATGTAATTATGTTGTATCACTTGACACATGTGTACTTAATGTGTTGGCATGACTAGTAAATATAACTATTATAGGTTTAGCTCTAACCCAGGATTCACCTAGTATAGTTCCCATACTTACCCTAAGGTTTTTGGAGATCAAATTGAGTCAAGGGGGTTTATTTTCATAAGTTAACTTCAAGTGGGGTTTAGGAGTGTCATATAGGGTTTTAGAAGGTAGTTAGGGTTAGTTTTGACCACCCCACTTGGTACCCTAGGGGTTAGGGGTCAATATTAGCTCATTATTATCCCCTTAACTTATTAATGACACCCCTAAAATATCTCATTTTTAAAGTGGGGAAAATCAAAGTTTGGGAAATTTGGACAAAGTATCTTATCATTTCCATGAGAGCCTTAAACTCCATTTATGAGGGATAAGGAAAGTGGAGAGATGGGGGAATACTTTATTCACTTCCCCATTAGTGTTGAATTCAAATATTCTTATCATAGAGCCTTTTTAAGGGGTTTTGGGAGGAAAGTTAGGTTGTTCACCGACTCTCTACCTTTAGAGACATTCTCAGAATTCGAAGAGGATTTGGAGAAGGAAGAAGGCATAAAGGGGAAATCTCATCACAAACTTCATTGTTTTCCTTAATCTTGGATTTTAGGTTGGATTCCTTAGAGTAGTTTTAGAGTAGATTTATTTATGCATGTAGAAAGCTTGAGGATTCCATTAATGGAGTCTTATGTTTTTTTGTTTTCAACTCCATGGGTTTCCATGGAGGTTCTTTTTGAGTCTTGTATTAATTTTGTGCATATGTTTCTTATGGGGTTCTTCAAGGCACACCCACCCTAGGGAGAGTAGAGTAACCTTGAAGGGGTGAAGGTTTAGTGACTACCCATGTAGTACATAGTCTCCCATGTGTGAAGGGATGTACATGGGTGTTTAAGTCCCCATTATGCCAATGCCACTCAAGGGTATTAGGGGTCATAAGGTAAATTTTAGGGCTTGAGGACATGAATCTGATTATGAGGAGATATTTTTTTTTAAGTAATATTGAGCCCATGTGTGGCCTGTTGGGCCTATTTTAGGTTTTCTGAGTTTGGTAAATTTTTGTTTTTGGTGTCAGTTTTTTGGGCTGAAGATATTGTGGTTTCAAATGTAATTGCAAAGTTTCTTAAAATGTTTATATCCCAAAGTAATTTTACTTTGGAAATTTCTGAGAACCTTAAACACTAGGCCTTGTTTCCTTTGGTAGGTTTTTTGTCTCCTAAAATTGCCAAGTCATGCCCTAATTCTTATATTTTCAAGTTGACCTTTGATCATTATTTTTGGCACATGTTTCTTTTTCCTTCAAGACTTTCACCAAGTCTCGTAAAGATTGACAGTTAGTTATGATCATTCAGCGATTTGGAAAAAAGGATTTCTCTAAGTCTCACAAAGGATGGTGGTTAACTCATTTTGTTGAGAAATCTGTCAGAGCAGTTATCTCCAAGTCTCCTGAGAATCGACGGTCAGTTCCAAACATTCAACGATTCAGAGAAAAGATGTTTCAAGGTTATCTCTGAATCTCAAGAAGATCACAGTCAAGTTTATAACATCAGGATATTTAGTGATAAAGTGAAAGACTTAACAACTGTTGTTAGTTTCTGAATCTCATGAAGTAGCAGCTAATTCCTTTAAAATCTAGAGATCAAGTGTAGACCGTTGATGTTGGTAAAGATCAAAGGCTATCGCTGGATCCCATGAGTTAAGCTGAGTTAAAGAAAAAGTTCAGTGATTGGGAGAAATATTTTGTTGCTGAATCTATTAAAGAGACCATGGTTAAGGTTAATATTCAGAGATCATGAGAATTGTGTTGTTCACTGAATCTTAGAACATGAACCGAGTTAAGTCAAAAACTGTGAGATTATGTGGTGACCAGTGATTACATTGTAGATGTGTGGCTATTGTTGAATCTCTAGATAAACCAAGACAAGAAAAAACAATTCAACGATCATGAGGTACAAGACTGAGTTTTGATCAGATGCTGACACATGTACCAGAGGTTAACACTATGGGCGGCTGGCATTGATTCTCAGAATAGAACCAAGGGTTAAGAAAGACTTCAGCGATCTAGAGATAGCATTTATCTCTGAATATCAAGACTAAATCATGGTTAAGAATTTTATTCATAGATCATGAGATGTGCCTTTATCTCTGAATATCACAAAAAAACTTGGGGCTAGATGGAGTCTTACGAGATTTAGTGTGGATCTTTGATGCAAAGCAAGATGAGCGGCTAGCGCTAAATCTATTAATTAAACTAGAGTTAGGACTTTTGTTCAGCGGCTCAAAGATATATGTTATTTCTTGATCTCACAATTAGACTAGGCTTAAAGGAAGCATTCAGAGATCACAAGGTAAATCCTTGTCGCCCAATATTGAAATAGACGTGGGGTTAAGTAAAGTGTTCAGAGACTCTGCAAAGATCATTGATCTTGTCTCAGATGTGTAGCTACCATTGAATCTCAGACTAAAATTATAGTTAGGTCAATTTTTTAGTCACTCAACAATTTTCCTTATCGGTCAATCTCAGAATTGAACCTCAGTTAATACAAATCTAATGAGATTAAATGTGGGTCGTTGATGCAGTGAAAGATCTGGGGTTGTTGCTTGATCACATAATTTAAGCCAAGTTAAGAAAATCATTTGGAGATTTAGAGATTACGTTTATCTTTGAATCTCGAGATCAAAATTGGGTCGATCAAGGTTAATTTAAGTTGCAGATAGCTATTCAAAGATGCCTCTTATCGCTAAATCTCTAGACTAGACCCAAGTTAAGTCATTTCATTTGCAGGTTACGAGAATAGTTTGGTCACTGAATCTCCTATTTGGATCTAAGTCAAGTAAATAATGTTGAGATTAAACATGAACTGTCAATCAAGACTCAGATGAGTGGTGTGTGCTAAGTCTCCTGATTTAATCAAAGTGGTATGAAATATTACGAGATTAGGAGAGAAAGGATTTTTCAAAGTTATCTTTGGATCTCATAATCCTGATAGTTAGTGCACAATCATTCAATGATTAGGAGATAGCTAAGGTGACAATTCTCATGATCTCAGTGGTCAAGAAGGAAGCGTTTTGAGATCTAGAGATAGTCTTGTCGCCCAATATTGCAATCTTCCAAGTTAAGTTCCAAATGGTTTGAGACTTGGAGATAGTCAGTCGCCCAATCTCAGAACTTAACTATGGTCAGCACAAACATTTAGAGATTAAGGGATTGCTTAGTCGCCAAGTCTTGAAAAAAAAATTAGGGTGAGAGCTTCCATTCAGAGGTCATGAGATATGTGTTATTCACCCAATCTTGAGATAAACCTTGGAGTTAGTAAAATGTTCAACGACTAAGAGGGAGTCCTTATCTTTGAATTTAAAAGTAAACCAAAGTCAAGCAAAACATAATGAGATTCTGAGAAACTCACTATCGTACCATTTCTAGGAGATGAAGTGAATTAACAAGGCTGAGGAAAAATAGGAATCCTGACAAGGTACAGTACTTTTCTGAGCTATAAAAAGTGATATTTTCAAGACAATCAAATTTTGTCTAGGAATTTTTAACATTTTATAAGGTTTTGAAAGCAAAAAGTAATGATGTCCTTTTCCAACTCTCTTTTCAAATTAAATTGCATGTCAGCTTCATATGCCAGGGATAGAAAATAATTGAACTTGATACATGCAGAATGAATGCTGATGTGATTGAACAACAAAATTATGAGATCTCAACTAGATTGTTGCATTAATTTATCAATTATATATAGACTCAACACTTATATCTTTTTCTTATAAGAATTTTTTAGAAAAGCGTGGCAATAAATTTAGAAGTTGCAGAGACTTTCGAAGAAGAGCTTGTTCAGAGAGAAGTACTTGAAGGAATAGAAAATATGAGCCAACCAGAGTCCAGAAAGGCTTCAACTAGTGAAGGAAGTAAGGATACAGGAGAAGAGAAGAAATTAAAAAGAAATTACTTAGAAGAATTCATCACATTTCTCCTGTGATCTACTCAAAACGAGAAGGTTAATGATGAAAATTTCTCTGACTACATGTCTAGTTGTAGAGAACCTATTAATCAAGGATGTTCTGGTTATCATTTATTTAGTTACTTCCAAAATAACAAAACTAGGAAAATTCGTTTGCAATCCTTGGATCTTAGGTTTGGGAAAATTGATAGTCCTGGATGTCTTTCTAGATGTTCATTTGCTCATAGAATTCACTAGGAAATATGATCGAGTGTCTAAGACTAACAGAAAGAAGGATAAAAAAACCCTAGTTTCCTTAGATAGAGCTTCTTTCATGAAATCCTTTGGTATCTATCATTCCTCATCAAAATAAATTTATTTAAGAAAAGAGTGAGAGAGGTATAAGAGGGAAATGAATCTAGTTAAGAATTTAATCCTCAATCACATGCCTAGATCAGGGAAGTATGTAGCCCCATTACCCGGCCATATGAATGCACCTTATGAATTCAAGGATTTTCGTTTCTATATGAAGTACCTAGCATATGGGTTGTGCAGAGTGTTAGGGTTGGATGGAGATATTGAGAGAATGCCTACAGATCTATTAATAATCATCTTAGACATATATAACTCCCATGTAAATACTGATTATGATTATATTCATTATGTTATTGACTAGATTCATGAGGGTCTCTTGATTATTTAGAAGGGTAGCTAGCCTTTTTTTATGCATTACTCTCTTTTGATGAATTTAATCCTTTTCCATAATGTTAATGATATTGAAACTCAGATGTTGAGACCGAGGACACGCATTAATGGCCAATAAAATCCTGTGTAGTTTTGGATTATGGTTTAGAATTATACTTCAAATGAGCATGAGTTTTGTGGTTTTCATAATTAGATTGTGTACCCAATTTTGATTTTCCTTGGTACAAAAATAATTTGGTTATCTGTCAAGGTGTTAAGGCTTCTAAGGCGTTGTCAATATGTTGATAAATGGCATCAAGATCATAATTGGGGTGATTTCTATCTAGAAAAGACCTTCACATTGATCAGGGTATATGGGTGTCCTCAGCCCCCACATGTTCTTCCAAAATATTTTCCTTCAAGGGTTGCACTGATGGAATTCATTTGGCAGCTGGTATGGACAGACAAGGAGCATTTGGATCCTCACAGGAAGGGTACTTTCACACATAGACTGTTCAAAATCTCTTATTTTCTTATTGGGAAGAAGGATTTGGTAGGAATCAATAAATGGTTGGGTCAGTGTAAGATGGGTATCACCCAATATAGGTATGTATAACCTGAGGATTACATAAAAAGTGCCAATAAATTGTTGACTCCAAGTGTTACCAACATCCGGGAGCATGAAGTGTGTGATGAAGAGGACATCATCAGAAATGTTCTTGATGAACAAGAAGTTGAGAAGAAAGAGGGAAAATACTATGACCTTGTGGACTTGGAGAAATAATTGAAAAGGGTAGGGATATCATTTAGATGATACTTCTTAGGATTGGCTTACATGACTAGGATTACTCAGATGATCGACATCTATGACACTTTGTACAATCAATTGGAAACTCAGTTGGAAGAAAAGAAAAAGGTGCCTGAAGAATACTCATCCTCTAAGTATGAAGAAGATAGTTTAGGGGCTCATGAGAAGAATAACCCTCCTCAGATGAATGAGACAACTAGTTTTGAGCAAAGCTCAGAGGCTCCTCACATAGAGGTAACAAGTGAGCCTCCTAAAAAGAAACAAAGAACAAAACTAGGAGGACCCTCTCAGATAGAGGAACATTAAAATAAAAATATAGAATATCTTCTCTGGTAACTGTTGATCGACATTACCATCACCAATTGAGAAAGAGAATAAGAGAGGGAAAGAAGAAGGATACCTAGGAGGAGGTTGAATTTCCTCTCCAATTACACAAGGATGAAAGGGAGTTATATTAAGAAGAAATGCTAAGTGATTATGGCTTCATCAAGAGTGAGGAATTCATTAATTTTCTCATTTGGAGAAAACAACAAGAGATTGGAAGCCAACTACAAATTATAGAGGGAGCCACAACAGGGGATAAAGCATTGCAAGCTTTGCAAAACTATGATCTTAGCTCTTAAACTATCACAATAGAGGAGGCTAGATAATTGGTAAGGTCAAGTGGTATGTTTCTTGTACTAGGATGAGAATTAGCCTCAACATTCATTATAGATCAGATAAGGAGGTAGCTAGAGGCTCAATTATCCTCTAAAACTTAGATAGGAGATATGATTAGAGGGTGTAGCTATGACCATATATCCCAAAATCTTTCCATGTGGTCCTTAGCCCCAAGGACACAAAATCCATCTTTGATAAATGTAGAAGAGAAGATGGACGGGGACAAGATTATATGGACAATGCAAAACATATTAGATTTGGAGATCTCTAAAGTTGTCACCCATTTTGCCCATTTGATTGAAGCCAAAATAGAGCAGCTATCACAAAGATATGGGAGACATTATGATGAAATAATTGCCTTGGCTAAGGATAGGGAGAAGGTCTTGATGAAAACATAGGCATTAGAGGAGTAGTTAGAGGATCTAAAGGCAAAGTTGGAAGAATCCTCCAAGGCTCTTCCTCCTATTCAAGAACTTGAAATTATTAAAACTGTTGTCACTGTAGAACCTTCTCAAGAGACTCAGACCCTTGACAAGGATAGGAATGAGGTTTCTCTTTCTACCTTGTTGAATATTTTGTAACATAGAGATAATGTTATAAAAGGAAAATTGGATGTAGTCCAAAATGCCTACAACAAGTTGCCTGATATTGTAAAAGATGTAAAGAATTCAATAGCAACTCTAGACCCATTATTCAGTGTGTGGTCTTGTAGGGTATCTTTGTTTGAAAGGCTAGAAGCATTGCAACCCCATAGGCCAGATTGTCTTGAGCCAATTAACCAGGTTGGATAAATGATAGAATAGATTTGTACATCCATGTCCTTTTTCAAAGGAAAGGAAAATCAAATACAATCAAAGTTAAATATGTTTTGTCCTGACTTCAAAAAATTCATCCCTCCCATCAGAAATGAAAATGATGAAGTGAAAGATGTTGAGGAGTGGAGAGGTGAATTTGGTACATTGCTGCCACGTAAGGAATATTTCCTCACAAAGGACAATATTTTAGATATGGATATGTATAATAAAACCTTAAATGATATGTTTAATGTTGAAATAGAGTTTGTCAAGTTTGTGGCATATACAAGGGCTATCACTGATGCTAGGTGGCGGAGACAACTAAAGCTATTGTAGGGCATCAAAAGTTTTGACTGGCAATAAAAGAGGAAGTTGCACTATGTGAAAAAGGTACCAGGCCAAAGAAGAAAAAGAAGGCAACAATAGACTTTGAGGCAATAAATTAAGAGTGAATGACACTTGGCACCTAATAAATGAGCACATGGAGGGTAATTATAAAAAATAATAGTGTATGTTAGCCTTTTAGGTGGTCACTATTTCTCATAAACACTTTTAGAAGTTACCTTGAATATCTGTAGACAAATGTGCCAACTTTAAAAGATTCTGAATGATTACAAAGAGCTACTCAAGTTTCCCTCCACTGATGAAGATGTTTGTAACTGATTTTTTCTTTTAGTTCTTTTTTCTTTTCTTAGCCATCTGAAGCTTGTTGCATCATGTTTCTTCCATGATTCAAGATGGCTACTGTGTAATATAAATAGAAAGTTTGATGTGATTTGAAGGGATGATGAATTCACAACTGCAAAGCAGTTTTCATATTTTAGTCTGGTTTTATAGTTTTTTTTTTCACTTTGAATGTATTGAAATGGAGAAACTTTAATGAAAAACAATGGGATTGATTTTGCATATTCATGATGTCTTCATGTGTTTATTTTTGAATTCTTGTGTATTGAGTTTCCAAGGCAGGTTTTAATACACTATTTACAAGCTAAATTGTGGGATTGTTCTTAAGTTTCTTTCAAGGGAAGGGTAAATTCTTAAGGGTGGTTTCAGGGGATTCAATATTTTCATGAGAATTTGATGTATGGGTATGAGAATGAGAAAATTATTTGTAAGGAATTTCATTTCGGTTGTAGGTGTGTTGTCATTAAAATATTTCTATGAATATATGTTAATTTGACTCTTTGCCCTGGATTAGGTACCGGTCTTTAATTGATAAGCACTTATCATCATCAATCCTTAATTTTCTAAATAATATTTTAGTTTCTATTGAAGAGTATAGATGTTTATTGTTTGTATTGAATAATACATATATTATTGTTGATTCCTTGAAGAAGTGAATCCTTTAGGTATGCCTGCCTGAGCTTGAATCTCGAAAAGAAGAAGGATGAGAATCCTTATTGCATTAGTATTTTTTATTGTCAAGTGCATCTTTTGGTTTGTAAATTTTTGCATAATATTGGTTGTTAACATCTACAAGATTTGTTATCAATAGTTGCAATAAAAGACATTAGAAAATCATTGTGAGATACTAATCCACTGTAATATTTATTGAGAAGCAATAAGTCATAAGAGGTACACCCACCTGAGTTTGTGGAGCTCAAAGTGAAGGAGGATTTGATCCTCAGTAGTTAGACTTTTGCTTGGTTGAGTCAAGAGTTGGCAATCATAGAGTCAAGCATAAATGCTATATTAAGATTTTGCAAGAAAAATCTCTAGTAAAATGGCAACTCTATTGGGGAGAGGTTGATTTTTAACAATAGGTTTTTAAAAGTTCATAATGACAAATTTTTTGTTGTTCCATTTCTTGATCAATTTTTGAAAGTATTCACATAATTTTTGTGGATGACGACTCTAAGTTCTGTTTATTCCAGTTGCTAGTATAGCATATTAAAAATTTTGAAAGTTCTTGTCAGATTTACAATGAGTCGACAAAGAAATACCCGGTCTTATTATAGGAATAATCCTTAAAGTAACTTATGAGAAGAACTCCATATACCTGGTAGAAGGCAATGGTCTAGGAGAGGTGGGTCTGCCCATAAACCCCCAAAATATCTAGAGTAAGAGTCCCAACTCCTATCCCTAAGAAATTTTTATCATCCTCTGAGAGTTATGAGCCTCTTAGGTTAGTTGGCCCCAAGGTAACCAATATATATTTTGATCTCCTTCGGGATGAAAAAATTAATGATATAAGGTTTTTCCCTGTGCAAGAAAATCTAGACCAACAAGGAGAAACTTCTTCTACTGAAACTGCACCTTATGATTCTGATAAACTACAAGATGAAGTGATGGCTTTAAGAAGAAAGGAACATGAACAATTGTTAGAAATAGAAAACACAAGAAAGAAGTGTGAGAAACAGATTTATGAGTTGTTAGTTGAAAGAGAAGAACTCTTGAAAAAGACAAAGAATAATGAGCTTAAGGCTAGAATTTTTAGTGAAGAGTTTAGAATATAAGGAATTATTCGGTGATATTGAAACCTTGAGGCAGAAAGTTGTTAATAACAGAACAAATTCTAAGAAAGATGAAGTTGAAGGAGATGGGATTATTTTGAGGCAGTTGCATCCATATGAGATTGAGAAAAATGCTAAGCTCAAGAAGAATAAAAAGGATGCATCTGATAAGGGTAAGCAAAAAATGGTTGGTGTGACTATAAATGAAACTAACCAAAGAAAAATTACCCTTGATGCTATGTCTCAAGTTGAAATGGAAATAGAAAAGGCTAGAAAAGCTAAGGAATATTTGGCAAAGCAGTTAGAAAAAATGGAGTTAGAAGCTAGTGCAACTGAGATGAAAGGGAAAATTGATTTCCTACATGCCACTGCAAATGCTACTACTAGTAGCTCAATGTCAGTTGCCACTGGGACACTATCAAAAAAACCACCAAGTGGTTCAAGGCCAAGTGCTAAAGTTTCTATTCATAAGAAAGGTTCCCCTCAACCTACCCAAAATCAAGGAGGTGTAGCAGGTACAAGTGGGAATAATACCCTTGGAAAGTTCTAGATAAGACCTCTTCATTTGGATAGATACCATCCTCTATTTTTTGATGTCATCCTTGGTCATCCAAATATGATCCCAAATGGGGTAAGAGATTGAATCCCCAAGTTTACTGGTAATAATGTCATAACTTGTGAAGAACACTTAAGAGCTTTCACTAACAAGATTAGTGATTTTGAGATTGAGCATGAAGATGTCATAATGAAGCTTTTTGTCCAATCTATGATTGAAGATAGTAGGGAATGGTTTAGAAATTTTCCTGAGGGTAGAATAGCATCTTGGGATGAATTTGTTAGATTTTTTAGGGAACAATACCATGAACATGTTAATTCAGGTTACATATTGAATGAATTTAATAATATTAAGAAGTTCCAAAATGAAAGTATGGGTGATTTCAATAATAGATTTCAAAAGGCCATGAACAAGCTATTTCAGGTGTTAAGATTGGATGAGCAAGTATGTTTAACCACATACTTTAATCCTCTTGATGGAAATATGTCTTATCTTCTTAGGGATAATATCTCACGAACTCTAAGGGATGCTTACAAGACAACCATAGATATTGAAAGCAATAGACAAGCCTCAGGTAAAATGAGGAAGATAGAAGATGGTAAACTATTGAAGGAGACAAGAGGACATACAAGCAAATCTGTCAAGGAGGAAGATAGGGTGGATAAATTGATGAGTGCGGTAAAAGATCTTACTACCAATATGGACATAAATGATAAAGGTTTTCAAGATAACAAATATAAGTACCATAGGTATGATAGACAACCAAATTTGAGGGACATGTTGTATTACAAACTGGAAAGATGGAAAACCTATCCCTACAAATCTAGACAACCAGAAGTCCAAGGAAACCCCCGATCCTTTAAAAAGAAATAGTACAAACAATGTGAAGAATACCCCTTGGTGTGCTACTTGTAATATGCCCCACTCTTATTTCCAGTGCTTTGTAGCCTAGGAATTAGCTGAAAAAATGGAGGATGGTAGTGAACATACATGTTCAGCACCAAAGATCCCACTGTGAATATGTTCTCTGTGAAAACAAAGTGCTAAATAATGGTCTTCTGAGGATGAAAATCCTATTGATGATGTAAATAGTAGGAGACAAAAATACCAAGAGTGCCAACAAAAAGTTTTTTCTTACTCAGATGATGAGCTTGGTACTATGTCATGATATACTATTAATACTGTGGGTGATGATAAAGAGCATCCACACTTTAGATTTCCAAGTGATGAAGAGAAAATGTCCTTGAATATAGAAGTAATTAATCAAGCTAGAAGTTCCTATAATTTGAGAAACATGAGGGTAGAACCTGGTCAAGAAAAACCTTCTTCTATATTTTTCAAAGAAGATGTCCCAGAGGTTTCTTTTGAAATCCCAACCAAAATTAAAAAGGAGAAAAAAGCTACTAAACAAGTAGAATCCTCTTCTCCCCAAAAGGAGGAGGAAATGAAATCAAATGAACCAATTACTATTGACATATGAAAAAGGGGTAAGAGAAAAAATGACATTTTTGCTAAATTTCTTGCATTTGATATGAGGTACGCTCTTACAAAAATGAAATTATCAGTTCCACTGATGGAAATGCTAAAAATAAAAGAGCATAGGGAAGCTGCATTGTCACTTTTTAAAGGGATAGAAGATGTTCCTATTGCAAAAAAGAAGGGAAATAAGAAGAAGGAGGTTTCCTTTGAGTCAGAGACCCCTATACTATATGTGGGTCATATGATTACCCAAGAGTCATCTCGAGTGGATCCCTTCCATGTCACTTTATTGATAAACAACAAACTTGTAAAAAATTGCATGATTGACTCCGGTGCTGCCGCAAATGTCATGCCATATGAAGTAATGAATGAATTAGGAATGAGTGTGGATACTTTCTATGGAAGATTATATGCCATGGAAAATAGAGAGGTCCCTGTAGTAGGCACTCTGAAGGGAGTTGAGGTAAAGATAGTTGTATTTCCTGAAGCCACATACAAGATGGATGTGGTTGTTGTGGATACCCAACCCCATTTTGGCATGTTGTTGTCAAGATTGTGGGCTGCAGTAGTAGGAGGTCATGTACAATTGGATTTATCCTATGCAACAATCCTAGTAAATGGGAATGAATTTAAATTGTACACGGAGTCACGATCACTAGTAGCTGTTGAAAATGTGCCAAGTGACATGCTTAATTGTTGTGTGGAGGTGGACGTGTATAACTTCAAAGTGGATAAGATCCTTCCGAAATGAAGAAACACTGATCCACTATTGGAGGAATTGTGCACACAACAAAATTGCCTATGGTAGATGTATTTTGATGGAGCTTGTTCTAAGGAAGGATCAAGAGCTGGTGTCCTATTCATTTCTCCATCAAGTACAACTTTAAAGTATTCCTTCTTGTTACCTTTTCTATGTACAAACAATACTGTTGAGTATGAAGCCCTATGTTTGGGGTTAGACATTGCATCTAGGAATGGTATTAGGTTCTTAAAGGTTTTTTGGGACTCTGAATTGGTTGTAGCATAGGCTAGATCCAAATATGTTGTAAAAAATGATAGGTTAAAATTCTACAAACATGAAGTTTGGGATAAAATAGAACTATTTGATGCTTTCAACATTAGCTGGATAGAAAGGTCAAAAAATATTATGGCTTATTTCTTGTCCAATGTTGCTTTGAAAAATGATGATTCAACTTTGAGTGGAGTATCTATTTTAGAGGTCAAGAACATACCATTGGTGCAAGATAATTTTTATAATTGGAAAGTATTTGAGGATGACCAAGATATCCTTAGATTTATCCAATGTCTTGACCATTTTGAGGGGAAACATGTAGACTATAATGCCTTAGTAGAAGTGGTTGGTGGAAAGTACATGGTCTTTGACAATGAATTTGTTCAATTAAATTATAATCAAATCCCCAAGGGGCTGGTAGAACTAGAGGCATTGTTCAATGATCAAGAGAACTTTATGT
>MU228275.1:0-40603 GCA_018584345.1 Thuja plicata | reverse complement strand
TTTTTGTTTTCAACTCCATGGGTTTCCATGGAGGTTCTTTTTGAGTCTTGTATTAATTTTGTGCATATGTTTCTTATGGGGTTCTTCAAGGCACACCCACCCTAGGGAGAGTAGAGTAACCTTGAAGGGGTGAAGGTTTAGTGACTACCCATGTAGTACATAGTCTCCCATGTGTGAAGGGATGTACATGGGTGTTTAAGTCCCCATTATGCCAATGCCACTCAAGGGTATTAGGGGTCATAAGGTAAATTTTAGGGCTTGAGGACATGAATCTGATTATGAGGAGATATTTTTTTTTAAGTAATATTGAGCCCATGTGTGGCCTGTTGGGCCTATTTTAGGTTTTCTGAGTTTGGTAAATTTTTGTTTTTGGTGTCAGTTTTTTGGGCTGAAGATATTGTGGTTTCAAATGTAATTGCAAAGTTTCTTAAAATGTTTATATCCCAAAGTAATTTTACTTTGGAAATTTCTGAGAACCTTAAACACTAGGCCTTGTTTCCTTTGGTAGGTTTTTTGTCTCCTAAAATTGCCAAGTCATGCCCTAATTCTTATATTTTCAAGTTGACCTTTGATCATTATTTTTGGCACATGTTTCTTTTTCCTTCAAGACTTTCACCAAGTCTCGTAAAGATTGACAGTTAGTTATGATCATTCAGCGATTTGGAAAAAAGGATTTCTCTAAGTCTCACAAAGGATGGTGGTTAACTCATTTTGTTGAGAAATCTGTCAGAGCAGTTATCTCCAAGTCTCCTGAGAATCGACGGTCAGTTCCAAACATTCAACGATTCAGAGAAAAGATGTTTCAAGGTTATCTCTGAATCTCAAGAAGATCACAGTCAAGTTTATAACATCAGGATATTTAGTGATAAAGTGAAAGACTTAACAACTGTTGTTAGTTTCTGAATCTCATGAAGTAGCAGCTAATTCCTTTAAAATCTAGAGATCAAGTGTAGACCGTTGATGTTGGTAAAGATCAAAGGCTATCGCTGGATCCCATGAGTTAAGCTGAGTTAAAGAAAAAGTTCAGTGATTGGGAGAAATATTTTGTTGCTGAATCTATTAAAGAGACCATGGTTAAGGTTAATATTCAGAGATCATGAGAATTGTGTTGTTCACTGAATCTTAGAACATGAACCGAGTTAAGTCAAAAACTGTGAGATTATGTGGTGACCAGTGATTACATTGTAGATGTGTGGCTATTGTTGAATCTCTAGATAAACCAAGACAAGAAAAAACAATTCAACGATCATGAGGTACAAGACTGAGTTTTGATCAGATGCTGACACATGTACCAGAGGTTAACACTATGGGCGGCTGGCATTGATTCTCAGAATAGAACCAAGGGTTAAGAAAGACTTCAGCGATCTAGAGATAGCATTTATCTCTGAATATCAAGACTAAATCATGGTTAAGAATTTTATTCATAGATCATGAGATGTGCCTTTATCTCTGAATATCACAAAAAAACTTGGGGCTAGATGGAGTCTTACGAGATTTAGTGTGGATCTTTGATGCAAAGCAAGATGAGCGGCTAGCGCTAAATCTATTAATTAAACTAGAGTTAGGACTTTTGTTCAGCGGCTCAAAGATATATGTTATTTCTTGATCTCACAATTAGACTAGGCTTAAAGGAAGCATTCAGAGATCACAAGGTAAATCCTTGTCGCCCAATATTGAAATAGACGTGGGGTTAAGTAAAGTGTTCAGAGACTCTGCAAAGATCATTGATCTTGTCTCAGATGTGTAGCTACCATTGAATCTCAGACTAAAATTATAGTTAGGTCAATTTTTTAGTCACTCAACAATTTTCCTTATCGGTCAATCTCAGAATTGAACCTCAGTTAATACAAATCTAATGAGATTAAATGTGGGTCGTTGATGCAGTGAAAGATCTGGGGTTGTTGCTTGATCACATAATTTAAGCCAAGTTAAGAAAATCATTTGGAGATTTAGAGATTACGTTTATCTTTGAATCTCGAGATCAAAATTGGGTCGATCAAGGTTAATTTAAGTTGCAGATAGCTATTCAAAGATGCCTCTTATCGCTAAATCTCTAGACTAGACCCAAGTTAAGTCATTTCATTTGCAGGTTACGAGAATAGTTTGGTCACTGAATCTCCTATTTGGATCTAAGTCAAGTAAATAATGTTGAGATTAAACATGAACTGTCAATCAAGACTCAGATGAGTGGTGTGTGCTAAGTCTCCTGATTTAATCAAAGTGGTATGAAATATTACGAGATTAGGAGAGAAAGGATTTTTCAAAGTTATCTTTGGATCTCATAATCCTGATAGTTAGTGCACAATCATTCAATGATTAGGAGATAGCTAAGGTGACAATTCTCATGATCTCAGTGGTCAAGAAGGAAGCGTTTTGAGATCTAGAGATAGTCTTGTCGCCCAATATTGCAATCTTCCAAGTTAAGTTCCAAATGGTTTGAGACTTGGAGATAGTCAGTCGCCCAATCTCAGAACTTAACTATGGTCAGCACAAACATTTAGAGATTAAGGGATTGCTTAGTCGCCAAGTCTTGAAAAAAAAATTAGGGTGAGAGCTTCCATTCAGAGGTCATGAGATATGTGTTATTCACCCAATCTTGAGATAAACCTTGGAGTTAGTAAAATGTTCAACGACTAAGAGGGAGTCCTTATCTTTGAATTTAAAAGTAAACCAAAGTCAAGCAAAACATAATGAGATTCTGAGAAACTCACTATCGTACCATTTCTAGGAGATGAAGTGAATTAACAAGGCTGAGGAAAAATAGGAATCCTGACAAGGTACAGTACTTTTCTGAGCTATAAAAAGTGATATTTTCAAGACAATCAAATTTTGTCTAGGAATTTTTAACATTTTATAAGGTTTTGAAAGCAAAAAGTAATGATGTCCTTTTCCAACTCTCTTTTCAAATTAAATTGCATGTCAGCTTCATATGCCAGGGATAGAAAATAATTGAACTTGATACATGCAGAATGAATGCTGATGTGATTGAACAACAAAATTATGAGATCTCAACTAGATTGTTGCATTAATTTATCAATTATATATAGACTCAACACTTATATCTTTTTCTTATAAGAATTTTTTAGAAAAGCGTGGCAATAAATTTAGAAGTTGCAGAGACTTTCGAAGAAGAGCTTGTTCAGAGAGAAGTACTTGAAGGAATAGAAAATATGAGCCAACCAGAGTCCAGAAAGGCTTCAACTAGTGAAGGAAGTAAGGATACAGGAGAAGAGAAGAAATTAAAAAGAAATTACTTAGAAGAATTCATCACATTTCTCCTGTGATCTACTCAAAACGAGAAGGTTAATGATGAAAATTTCTCTGACTACATGTCTAGTTGTAGAGAACCTATTAATCAAGGATGTTCTGGTTATCATTTATTTAGTTACTTCCAAAATAACAAAACTAGGAAAATTCGTTTGCAATCCTTGGATCTTAGGTTTGGGAAAATTGATAGTCCTGGATGTCTTTCTAGATGTTCATTTGCTCATAGAATTCACTAGGAAATATGATCGAGTGTCTAAGACTAACAGAAAGAAGGATAAAAAAACCCTAGTTTCCTTAGATAGAGCTTCTTTCATGAAATCCTTTGGTATCTATCATTCCTCATCAAAATAAATTTATTTAAGAAAAGAGTGAGAGAGGTATAAGAGGGAAATGAATCTAGTTAAGAATTTAATCCTCAATCACATGCCTAGATCAGGGAAGTATGTAGCCCCATTACCCGGCCATATGAATGCACCTTATGAATTCAAGGATTTTCGTTTCTATATGAAGTACCTAGCATATGGGTTGTGCAGAGTGTTAGGGTTGGATGGAGATATTGAGAGAATGCCTACAGATCTATTAATAATCATCTTAGACATATATAACTCCCATGTAAATACTGATTATGATTATATTCATTATGTTATTGACTAGATTCATGAGGGTCTCTTGATTATTTAGAAGGGTAGCTAGCCTTTTTTTATGCATTACTCTCTTTTGATGAATTTAATCCTTTTCCATAATGTTAATGATATTGAAACTCAGATGTTGAGACCGAGGACACGCATTAATGGCCAATAAAATCCTGTGTAGTTTTGGATTATGGTTTAGAATTATACTTCAAATGAGCATGAGTTTTGTGGTTTTCATAATTAGATTGTGTACCCAATTTTGATTTTCCTTGGTACAAAAATAATTTGGTTATCTGTCAAGGTGTTAAGGCTTCTAAGGCGTTGTCAATATGTTGATAAATGGCATCAAGATCATAATTGGGGTGATTTCTATCTAGAAAAGACCTTCACATTGATCAGGGTATATGGGTGTCCTCAGCCCCCACATGTTCTTCCAAAATATTTTCCTTCAAGGGTTGCACTGATGGAATTCATTTGGCAGCTGGTATGGACAGACAAGGAGCATTTGGATCCTCACAGGAAGGGTACTTTCACACATAGACTGTTCAAAATCTCTTATTTTCTTATTGGGAAGAAGGATTTGGTAGGAATCAATAAATGGTTGGGTCAGTGTAAGATGGGTATCACCCAATATAGGTATGTATAACCTGAGGATTACATAAAAAGTGCCAATAAATTGTTGACTCCAAGTGTTACCAACATCCGGGAGCATGAAGTGTGTGATGAAGAGGACATCATCAGAAATGTTCTTGATGAACAAGAAGTTGAGAAGAAAGAGGGAAAATACTATGACCTTGTGGACTTGGAGAAATAATTGAAAAGGGTAGGGATATCATTTAGATGATACTTCTTAGGATTGGCTTACATGACTAGGATTACTCAGATGATCGACATCTATGACACTTTGTACAATCAATTGGAAACTCAGTTGGAAGAAAAGAAAAAGGTGCCTGAAGAATACTCATCCTCTAAGTATGAAGAAGATAGTTTAGGGGCTCATGAGAAGAATAACCCTCCTCAGATGAATGAGACAACTAGTTTTGAGCAAAGCTCAGAGGCTCCTCACATAGAGGTAACAAGTGAGCCTCCTAAAAAGAAACAAAGAACAAAACTAGGAGGACCCTCTCAGATAGAGGAACATTAAAATAAAAATATAGAATATCTTCTCTGGTAACTGTTGATCGACATTACCATCACCAATTGAGAAAGAGAATAAGAGAGGGAAAGAAGAAGGATACCTAGGAGGAGGTTGAATTTCCTCTCCAATTACACAAGGATGAAAGGGAGTTATATTAAGAAGAAATGCTAAGTGATTATGGCTTCATCAAGAGTGAGGAATTCATTAATTTTCTCATTTGGAGAAAACAACAAGAGATTGGAAGCCAACTACAAATTATAGAGGGAGCCACAACAGGGGATAAAGCATTGCAAGCTTTGCAAAACTATGATCTTAGCTCTTAAACTATCACAATAGAGGAGGCTAGATAATTGGTAAGGTCAAGTGGTATGTTTCTTGTACTAGGATGAGAATTAGCCTCAACATTCATTATAGATCAGATAAGGAGGTAGCTAGAGGCTCAATTATCCTCTAAAACTTAGATAGGAGATATGATTAGAGGGTGTAGCTATGACCATATATCCCAAAATCTTTCCATGTGGTCCTTAGCCCCAAGGACACAAAATCCATCTTTGATAAATGTAGAAGAGAAGATGGACGGGGACAAGATTATATGGACAATGCAAAACATATTAGATTTGGAGATCTCTAAAGTTGTCACCCATTTTGCCCATTTGATTGAAGCCAAAATAGAGCAGCTATCACAAAGATATGGGAGACATTATGATGAAATAATTGCCTTGGCTAAGGATAGGGAGAAGGTCTTGATGAAAACATAGGCATTAGAGGAGTAGTTAGAGGATCTAAAGGCAAAGTTGGAAGAATCCTCCAAGGCTCTTCCTCCTATTCAAGAACTTGAAATTATTAAAACTGTTGTCACTGTAGAACCTTCTCAAGAGACTCAGACCCTTGACAAGGATAGGAATGAGGTTTCTCTTTCTACCTTGTTGAATATTTTGTAACATAGAGATAATGTTATAAAAGGAAAATTGGATGTAGTCCAAAATGCCTACAACAAGTTGCCTGATATTGTAAAAGATGTAAAGAATTCAATAGCAACTCTAGACCCATTATTCAGTGTGTGGTCTTGTAGGGTATCTTTGTTTGAAAGGCTAGAAGCATTGCAACCCCATAGGCCAGATTGTCTTGAGCCAATTAACCAGGTTGGATAAATGATAGAATAGATTTGTACATCCATGTCCTTTTTCAAAGGAAAGGAAAATCAAATACAATCAAAGTTAAATATGTTTTGTCCTGACTTCAAAAAATTCATCCCTCCCATCAGAAATGAAAATGATGAAGTGAAAGATGTTGAGGAGTGGAGAGGTGAATTTGGTACATTGCTGCCACGTAAGGAATATTTCCTCACAAAGGACAATATTTTAGATATGGATATGTATAATAAAACCTTAAATGATATGTTTAATGTTGAAATAGAGTTTGTCAAGTTTGTGGCATATACAAGGGCTATCACTGATGCTAGGTGGCGGAGACAACTAAAGCTATTGTAGGGCATCAAAAGTTTTGACTGGCAATAAAAGAGGAAGTTGCACTATGTGAAAAAGGTACCAGGCCAAAGAAGAAAAAGAAGGCAACAATAGACTTTGAGGCAATAAATTAAGAGTGAATGACACTTGGCACCTAATAAATGAGCACATGGAGGGTAATTATAAAAAATAATAGTGTATGTTAGCCTTTTAGGTGGTCACTATTTCTCATAAACACTTTTAGAAGTTACCTTGAATATCTGTAGACAAATGTGCCAACTTTAAAAGATTCTGAATGATTACAAAGAGCTACTCAAGTTTCCCTCCACTGATGAAGATGTTTGTAACTGATTTTTTCTTTTAGTTCTTTTTTCTTTTCTTAGCCATCTGAAGCTTGTTGCATCATGTTTCTTCCATGATTCAAGATGGCTACTGTGTAATATAAATAGAAAGTTTGATGTGATTTGAAGGGATGATGAATTCACAACTGCAAAGCAGTTTTCATATTTTAGTCTGGTTTTATAGTTTTTTTTTTCACTTTGAATGTATTGAAATGGAGAAACTTTAATGAAAAACAATGGGATTGATTTTGCATATTCATGATGTCTTCATGTGTTTATTTTTGAATTCTTGTGTATTGAGTTTCCAAGGCAGGTTTTAATACACTATTTACAAGCTAAATTGTGGGATTGTTCTTAAGTTTCTTTCAAGGGAAGGGTAAATTCTTAAGGGTGGTTTCAGGGGATTCAATATTTTCATGAGAATTTGATGTATGGGTATGAGAATGAGAAAATTATTTGTAAGGAATTTCATTTCGGTTGTAGGTGTGTTGTCATTAAAATATTTCTATGAATATATGTTAATTTGACTCTTTGCCCTGGATTAGGTACCGGTCTTTAATTGATAAGCACTTATCATCATCAATCCTTAATTTTCTAAATAATATTTTAGTTTCTATTGAAGAGTATAGATGTTTATTGTTTGTATTGAATAATACATATATTATTGTTGATTCCTTGAAGAAGTGAATCCTTTAGGTATGCCTGCCTGAGCTTGAATCTCGAAAAGAAGAAGGATGAGAATCCTTATTGCATTAGTATTTTTTATTGTCAAGTGCATCTTTTGGTTTGTAAATTTTTGCATAATATTGGTTGTTAACATCTACAAGATTTGTTATCAATAGTTGCAATAAAAGACATTAGAAAATCATTGTGAGATACTAATCCACTGTAATATTTATTGAGAAGCAATAAGTCATAAGAGGTACACCCACCTGAGTTTGTGGAGCTCAAAGTGAAGGAGGATTTGATCCTCAGTAGTTAGACTTTTGCTTGGTTGAGTCAAGAGTTGGCAATCATAGAGTCAAGCATAAATGCTATATTAAGATTTTGCAAGAAAAATCTCTAGTAAAATGGCAACTCTATTGGGGAGAGGTTGATTTTTAACAATAGGTTTTTAAAAGTTCATAATGACAAATTTTTTGTTGTTCCATTTCTTGATCAATTTTTGAAAGTATTCACATAATTTTTGTGGATGACGACTCTAAGTTCTGTTTATTCCAGTTGCTAGTATAGCATATTAAAAATTTTGAAAGTTCTTGTCAGATTTACAATGAGTCGACAAAGAAATACCCGGTCTTATTATAGGAATAATCCTTAAAGTAACTTATGAGAAGAACTCCATATACCTGGTAGAAGGCAATGGTCTAGGAGAGGTGGGTCTGCCCATAAACCCCCAAAATATCTAGAGTAAGAGTCCCAACTCCTATCCCTAAGAAATTTTTATCATCCTCTGAGAGTTATGAGCCTCTTAGGTTAGTTGGCCCCAAGGTAACCAATATATATTTTGATCTCCTTCGGGATGAAAAAATTAATGATATAAGGTTTTTCCCTGTGCAAGAAAATCTAGACCAACAAGGAGAAACTTCTTCTACTGAAACTGCACCTTATGATTCTGATAAACTACAAGATGAAGTGATGGCTTTAAGAAGAAAGGAACATGAACAATTGTTAGAAATAGAAAACACAAGAAAGAAGTGTGAGAAACAGATTTATGAGTTGTTAGTTGAAAGAGAAGAACTCTTGAAAAAGACAAAGAATAATGAGCTTAAGGCTAGAATTTTTAGTGAAGAGTTTAGAATATAAGGAATTATTCGGTGATATTGAAACCTTGAGGCAGAAAGTTGTTAATAACAGAACAAATTCTAAGAAAGATGAAGTTGAAGGAGATGGGATTATTTTGAGGCAGTTGCATCCATATGAGATTGAGAAAAATGCTAAGCTCAAGAAGAATAAAAAGGATGCATCTGATAAGGGTAAGCAAAAAATGGTTGGTGTGACTATAAATGAAACTAACCAAAGAAAAATTACCCTTGATGCTATGTCTCAAGTTGAAATGGAAATAGAAAAGGCTAGAAAAGCTAAGGAATATTTGGCAAAGCAGTTAGAAAAAATGGAGTTAGAAGCTAGTGCAACTGAGATGAAAGGGAAAATTGATTTCCTACATGCCACTGCAAATGCTACTACTAGTAGCTCAATGTCAGTTGCCACTGGGACACTATCAAAAAAACCACCAAGTGGTTCAAGGCCAAGTGCTAAAGTTTCTATTCATAAGAAAGGTTCCCCTCAACCTACCCAAAATCAAGGAGGTGTAGCAGGTACAAGTGGGAATAATACCCTTGGAAAGTTCTAGATAAGACCTCTTCATTTGGATAGATACCATCCTCTATTTTTTGATGTCATCCTTGGTCATCCAAATATGATCCCAAATGGGGTAAGAGATTGAATCCCCAAGTTTACTGGTAATAATGTCATAACTTGTGAAGAACACTTAAGAGCTTTCACTAACAAGATTAGTGATTTTGAGATTGAGCATGAAGATGTCATAATGAAGCTTTTTGTCCAATCTATGATTGAAGATAGTAGGGAATGGTTTAGAAATTTTCCTGAGGGTAGAATAGCATCTTGGGATGAATTTGTTAGATTTTTTAGGGAACAATACCATGAACATGTTAATTCAGGTTACATATTGAATGAATTTAATAATATTAAGAAGTTCCAAAATGAAAGTATGGGTGATTTCAATAATAGATTTCAAAAGGCCATGAACAAGCTATTTCAGGTGTTAAGATTGGATGAGCAAGTATGTTTAACCACATACTTTAATCCTCTTGATGGAAATATGTCTTATCTTCTTAGGGATAATATCTCACGAACTCTAAGGGATGCTTACAAGACAACCATAGATATTGAAAGCAATAGACAAGCCTCAGGTAAAATGAGGAAGATAGAAGATGGTAAACTATTGAAGGAGACAAGAGGACATACAAGCAAATCTGTCAAGGAGGAAGATAGGGTGGATAAATTGATGAGTGCGGTAAAAGATCTTACTACCAATATGGACATAAATGATAAAGGTTTTCAAGATAACAAATATAAGTACCATAGGTATGATAGACAACCAAATTTGAGGGACATGTTGTATTACAAACTGGAAAGATGGAAAACCTATCCCTACAAATCTAGACAACCAGAAGTCCAAGGAAACCCCCGATCCTTTAAAAAGAAATAGTACAAACAATGTGAAGAATACCCCTTGGTGTGCTACTTGTAATATGCCCCACTCTTATTTCCAGTGCTTTGTAGCCTAGGAATTAGCTGAAAAAATGGAGGATGGTAGTGAACATACATGTTCAGCACCAAAGATCCCACTGTGAATATGTTCTCTGTGAAAACAAAGTGCTAAATAATGGTCTTCTGAGGATGAAAATCCTATTGATGATGTAAATAGTAGGAGACAAAAATACCAAGAGTGCCAACAAAAAGTTTTTTCTTACTCAGATGATGAGCTTGGTACTATGTCATGATATACTATTAATACTGTGGGTGATGATAAAGAGCATCCACACTTTAGATTTCCAAGTGATGAAGAGAAAATGTCCTTGAATATAGAAGTAATTAATCAAGCTAGAAGTTCCTATAATTTGAGAAACATGAGGGTAGAACCTGGTCAAGAAAAACCTTCTTCTATATTTTTCAAAGAAGATGTCCCAGAGGTTTCTTTTGAAATCCCAACCAAAATTAAAAAGGAGAAAAAAGCTACTAAACAAGTAGAATCCTCTTCTCCCCAAAAGGAGGAGGAAATGAAATCAAATGAACCAATTACTATTGACATATGAAAAAGGGGTAAGAGAAAAAATGACATTTTTGCTAAATTTCTTGCATTTGATATGAGGTACGCTCTTACAAAAATGAAATTATCAGTTCCACTGATGGAAATGCTAAAAATAAAAGAGCATAGGGAAGCTGCATTGTCACTTTTTAAAGGGATAGAAGATGTTCCTATTGCAAAAAAGAAGGGAAATAAGAAGAAGGAGGTTTCCTTTGAGTCAGAGACCCCTATACTATATGTGGGTCATATGATTACCCAAGAGTCATCTCGAGTGGATCCCTTCCATGTCACTTTATTGATAAACAACAAACTTGTAAAAAATTGCATGATTGACTCCGGTGCTGCCGCAAATGTCATGCCATATGAAGTAATGAATGAATTAGGAATGAGTGTGGATACTTTCTATGGAAGATTATATGCCATGGAAAATAGAGAGGTCCCTGTAGTAGGCACTCTGAAGGGAGTTGAGGTAAAGATAGTTGTATTTCCTGAAGCCACATACAAGATGGATGTGGTTGTTGTGGATACCCAACCCCATTTTGGCATGTTGTTGTCAAGATTGTGGGCTGCAGTAGTAGGAGGTCATGTACAATTGGATTTATCCTATGCAACAATCCTAGTAAATGGGAATGAATTTAAATTGTACACGGAGTCACGATCACTAGTAGCTGTTGAAAATGTGCCAAGTGACATGCTTAATTGTTGTGTGGAGGTGGACGTGTATAACTTCAAAGTGGATAAGATCCTTCCGAAATGAAGAAACACTGATCCACTATTGGAGGAATTGTGCACACAACAAAATTGCCTATGGTAGATGTATTTTGATGGAGCTTGTTCTAAGGAAGGATCAAGAGCTGGTGTCCTATTCATTTCTCCATCAAGTACAACTTTAAAGTATTCCTTCTTGTTACCTTTTCTATGTACAAACAATACTGTTGAGTATGAAGCCCTATGTTTGGGGTTAGACATTGCATCTAGGAATGGTATTAGGTTCTTAAAGGTTTTTTGGGACTCTGAATTGGTTGTAGCATAGGCTAGATCCAAATATGTTGTAAAAAATGATAGGTTAAAATTCTACAAACATGAAGTTTGGGATAAAATAGAACTATTTGATGCTTTCAACATTAGCTGGATAGAAAGGTCAAAAAATATTATGGCTTATTTCTTGTCCAATGTTGCTTTGAAAAATGATGATTCAACTTTGAGTGGAGTATCTATTTTAGAGGTCAAGAACATACCATTGGTGCAAGATAATTTTTATAATTGGAAAGTATTTGAGGATGACCAAGATATCCTTAGATTTATCCAATGTCTTGACCATTTTGAGGGGAAACATGTAGACTATAATGCCTTAGTAGAAGTGGTTGGTGGAAAGTACATGGTCTTTGACAATGAATTTGTTCAATTAAATTATAATCAAATCCCCAAGGGGCTGGTAGAACTAGAGGCATTGTTCAATGATCAAGAGAACTTTATGTCTAAAAAGAGAAATGCCAAAGTTGAGGACCTTGAAGAGGTAAATTTGGGATCAGAAAAAACACCTCAAAATGTATATATTGTAAAAGGTTTAGATCCCCATATTAGGACAAATCTAATAAAGTTAATGAGAAAACATAAGCATGTGTTTGCATGGTCATATGAGGACCTTAAAGCTTACAGAGAGGACCTTTCTCAACATGAAATCCCATTGAAACCATATATTAAACCATTTAGACAAAATCAAACGTCGATTAATCCATTATTGGCCCCCAAAATGCAACAGGAACTGATGAAGTTGAGAGATGCAGGGATTATTCAGAATTAAGATATTCAACCTAGGTATCTAATTTAGTCCTAGTCAGGAAGAAAAATGGTGATATAAGGTTGTGTGTTGATTTCAGAAATTTGAGCCTTGCATCTCTGAAAGATAATTATTCTTTGCCTAATATGGAGGCAATGTTGCATAAAGTCACTGGTTGTGACCTATTATCAATGATGGATGGTTTCTCAGGGTAAAACCAAGTATTGGTAAAGGAGTTAGAGCATTTTAAAACTACATTTACTACTCCTTGGGTAACTTATGTATATATCAAGATTCCTTTTGGTCTAATTAATGTAGGAGCAACATTGCAACGAGCTATGGATGTTGCTTTCAAAGATTTTATTGATTTATTTGTGGTGATTTATCAGCATGACCTAACAAAATATTCCAAAGAATCATTTTGGTCATCTTGAAAATGTGCTTATTAAAGATTTTGAATATGGTGTCTTTGAATACTAAGAAATGTCAGTTTGCAGTCATAGAAGGAAAGTTGATGGGGTGTATTGTATCAAAGGAAGGACTAAGGATTGACCCAGAGAGGATAGAAGAAATAAAAAAGGTCCTTGCCCCAAGGAATGTTAAATGAGTGCAATATTTCTTAGCAAATATTAATTTTGTTAGAAGGTTTATTGTCAACTTTGCAGAAATTGTTAAACCTATATTAATTTTTTAAAAGAAAGATGCCAAATTCTTGTGGGATGATAAGGCATAGTCTTCCTTTGATAAAATCAAGAAAGAAATCCAGGAAGCCCCTATCTTGAGGTATCCTTATTATAGTAAACCATTTTCACTTTTCTCTTTTGCATCTTTTCATACAATAGTTGTATTATTGCAAAAGGATGAGGAAGGACATGAACATCCTATTGCATTTTTCAGCAAGTCACTCCAAGCTGTAGAATTGGATTATGAGGTGATGGAGAAACAATCATATGCATTATTAAAGGATGTGAATTCATTCATGCCTTATCTATTATGTTCAAAAGTGATAACATATGTGCCTCATGCAGTGGTTAAGGACATTCTCACCAAGTCAGAAGTTACTGGGAAAATATGCAAATGGATAAATAAGGTTCAAGAGTTCAATCTATAAATCCATATCAAAAAACTAGTAAGAGGATTAGGCTTATCAAATCTCATGACTATGGAGAATATGGATTTGGTGCAAGTAAATAATATGGAGTTGCAAGACCTAACAATGACTAGCATTGAAAGACAACCCTAGTATTCTGATATTGTATACTTCATCAAAATTGCCAAGTGCCTTAATACCATGGCTGACAATCAGAAGAGAACTATAAGACTACAATCCTAGAAGTACAACTTAATAAGAGGAGAATTGTATTGGAAGAATAGGGATTATGTGCTCTTGTTGTGTTTAGATAAAAGGCAGGCTGGTAGAGTGTTGGATGAGATGCATTCTAGTTTGTGTGGTGGACATTTTTCTACTAAGACAACTACCCACAAAATTCTAAGGGTTTTTATTATTGGCCCTATATTTTCAAAGATTCTTTCAAGTTTGTACAAAAGTGTGAACCTTTCCAAAGGTTTTCTTCCAAATTGAAATATTCAAGAGCTTTATTATTGAATCTAGTATAGGCTCAGGCCCCTTTTACTATGTGGAGAATCGATTTCATTTGAGAATTTGTAGAAAAGTCAAGTGGTGAACACAACTAGATTTTGGTTGCTACAAACTACTTTACAAAATGGATTGAAGCAATCCCTACAAAGGGAGAAACTAGTAAAGTTTTCATTGATTTTTTGATGGAAAATATCCTAACTAGATTTTGTGTCCCCTTAAAGATAGTAACAGACAATGCCAAATGTTTTAGGTCTAGGGAGTTTCAAGATTTTTGTGATGAAAATGAAATTGTCATATGACCTCTCCATATCATCCACGAGAAAATAGATAGGAATAATCAAGCAACAAAAGTATTTTGCAAATTTTGAAGAAGACCTTAGAGACAAACAAGAGGGCATGGCATTCAAATTTAAAATTAGCCTTGTGGGTTGATAGAGTGATAGTAAAAGTGGCTATTGGTAAGTCTCCTTTTGAGTTGGTGTATGGAGTGCAAGCCTGGTTTCTTGTGAATAATTTGCTTCCTATATATAAGTTCATCATGGATCAAGAGCTGGAGGTAAATGATGCTCTACATGATAGTATGGTCCAATTGATTGAGCTTGATGAGGACAAAAGGGAAGGACAAAAGAAAAATATAAGAAGTCAACAGAAGATGAAGTACCTATTTGACAAAAGGGCCAGTACTAAAAAATTTCAGCCAAATGACATGGTATTGCAATAGAATGCCATGGCTAAGGATAAAGGAAAACACAAAAATTTTGAATCTCTATGGTTGGGGCCTTTTATTATTCATCGATTAAATGGAAAGGATTCATAATTTCTAAAAAATATGGATGATGAGGTATTGGAATTTCTTGTGCATGGACAATTCCTAAAGCCTTTCTTTAATTAATTTTTCTTTTCATGCACATTAGTCTTGTAGTATATGTAAAGGTGTGTTTATTTCTTGTTGTGTATTTGTTTCTGTAGTAGGTTAGTGTGGTTTTGGTTTTATTCTAAGAGATCTAGTTTCTTGCATTAAACTTTCTTTCAAAGCATTTTTCAGATATAACCATTGTTGGGTGTATTTTAGGTTTTCTGAGTTTGGTAAATTTTTGGTTCTTAGTGTCAATTTTTTGTGTCGAAGATCTGGTGGTCTCAAATGTGCTTGAAAATTTTCTTAATATGTCTGTATCCCAAGGCAATTTAACTTTGAAAATGTTTGCGAACCTTAAAACCTAGGTCTTGTTTTCCTTTGGTAGGGTTTTTGTCTCCTAAAATTGCCAAGTCATGACCTAATTCTTATATTTTCAAGTTGACCTTTAATCATTCTTTTTGGCACATGTTTCTTTTTCCTTCAAGACTTTTGCCAAGTCTTGTAAAGATTGGTAGTTAGTTATGAGCATTCAGTGATCTGACAGAAAGGATTTCTCTAAGTCTCACAAAGGATGGAGGTTAACTCTTTTTGTTCAGTGATCTGGCAGAGCAATTATCTCTAAGTCTCATGAGAATCGATGGTTAATTCCTAACATTCAACAATTCAAAGAAAAGATGTTTCAAGGTTATCTCTCAATCTCAAGAAGATCACGATCAATTTTATAACATTTGGAAACTAAGCGATAAAGTGAAAGACTTAACAATTGATGCTAGTCACTGAATCTCATGAAGCAGTGGCTAAGTCCTTTAAAGTATTGAGATCAAGCGGAGACCATTGATGCTGGTAAAGATCAAAAGCTATCACTGGATCTCATGACTTAAGTCAAGTTAAAGAAAAACCTTAGCGATTGGGAGAAATATTTTGTCATTGAATCTCTTAAAGAGACCATTGTTAAGGCTAACATTTAGAGATCACGAGAATTGCAATGGTCGCTGAATCTCAGAACATGAACTGAGTTAAGTCAAAACTTGTGAGATTAAGTGGTGACTATTTATTACATTAAATATGTGTGGCTATTGCCGAATCTCTAGATAAATAAAGCCAAGTAGAAAAAACTTAGTGATCATGAGATACAAGAATGAGTTTTAATCACATGCTGACATGTATCTTGGAGGTTAGAAAGATGGGTGGCTAGCGCTGAGTCTCAGAATAGAACCAAGGGTTAAGAAAGACTTTTACGATCTAGAGATAGCCTTTATCTCTAAATCTCAAGAATAAATCATGGTTAATACATTTATTCAGAGATCAAAAGATGTTCCTTTATCTTTGAATCTTGGAACAAACTTGGGGTTAGATAGAGGCTTACGAGATTTAGTGTGGATTTTTGATGCAAAGAAAGATGAGCAGATGGCGCTGAATCTCTTAATTAAACTAGAGTCAGGAATTTTTTTCCAGTGACTTAGAGATATATGTTATCACTTGATCTCACAGTAAGACTAGGGTTAAAAGAAGCATTCAGAGATCATGAGGTAAAGCCTTGTCCCCCAATCTCAAAATAGACTTGGGGTTAAGAAAAGTGTTTAGAGACTCAGTGAGGATAATTGATCTTGTCTCAAATGTATGGTTGGAGATGAATCTCATAATGGAATCAGAGTTAGGTCAAGTTTTCAGCAACTCAGTAATTTTCCTTATCACTCAATCTCAGAATTGAACCTTAGTTAAGAAAAAACTAATGACATTAAATGTGGGCCATTGATGCAGTGGAAGATCTGGGGCTATCGCTTGATCTTGTAATTTAAGCCAAGTTAAGAAAATCATTTGAATATTCAAAGATTACCTTTATCTCTGAATCTTGAGATCAAACTTGGGTCGAGAAAGGTTAATTTAAGTTGTATATAGAGATTTAGAGATGCCTCTTATTGCTAAATCTCCAGACCAGACTTGAGTTAAGTAATTTCATTTGGAGGTTAAGAAATTAATTTGGTCGCTGAATCTCCAATTTGGATCTGAGTGAAGTAAAGAATGATGAGATTAAACATGAACCGTCAATCAAGACTTAGATGAGTGGTGCGCACTAAGTATCCTAATTTAATCAAAGTGGTATGAAATATTATGAGATTAGGAGAGAAAGGATTTTTCAAGTTTATCTCTATATCTCACAATCCTGACAACTAGTGCACAAACATTCAATGATTAGGAGATAGCTAAGGCGCTGAGTCTCATGATCTTGGTGGTCAAGAAGGAAGCATTCTAAGACCTGGTGATAGCCTTATTGCCCAATATTTTAGTCCTTCTATTTAAGTTCCAAATGGTCTAAGACTTGGAGATAGTCAGTTTCCCAATCTCAGAACTTAACTGCGGTCAATACAAACATTCAGAGATTAAAGGATTGCTCAGCCACCAAGTCTCGCAAAGAAATTAGGGTTAGAGATTTCATTCAGAGATCATCAGATATGAGTCATTCACCCAATCTCAAGATAAAATCCAGAGTTAGTAAAATGTTCAAGGACTAAGAGAGAAGCCTTATCTCTGAATCTTCAAGTAAACCATAGTAAAAATAGAACATAATGAGATTTTGAGAAACTAATTGTCGCACCATTTCTAAGAGATGAAGTGAATTACCAAGGTTGAGGAAAAATAGGAATTCTGACAAGGTATAGTACTTTGATGAGCTGTAAAAAGATAGATTTTCAAGCCAATCAACTTTTTTCTAGGGCTTTTTAACATTGTCTAAGGTTTTGAAAGCAAAAAGTAATGATGGCCTTTTCCATCTCTCCTTTCAAATTAAATTGCATGTCAACTTCATACACCACGACTAGCATAAAACTGAAATTGATACATGCTGAATGAATGTTGAGGTGATTGAAAAATGACATCCTGAGATCTCGACTAGATTGTTGCATTAGTTGCTTGATGATATATAGAGTCAGTGGTTATGTCTTTTTCTTATCAGAATTTTTAGAAAAGTGTGGCAAGAAATTCAGAAGTTGGAGAGACTTTTGGAGAAGAGCTTGTTCAGAGAGAATTACTTGGAGGAATAGAAAAGATGAGTCATCCAATGTACAACAAGTCTTCATCTAGTGAAGGAAGTAAGGATACAGGAGAAGAGAAGAAAGTAAGGAGAAATTACTCAAAATAATTCATCACATTGCTCTCAGGATCTACTCAAAACAAGAAGGTTAGTGATGAAATTTTCTCTTACTACACTTCTAGTTGTAGAGACCCTATTACTCCAGGATGTTTTGGTTATCATTTATTTAACTACTTCAACAATAATAAAACTAGGAAAATTCTTGTTTTCAATCCTTGGATGTTAGGTTTAGGATAATTTATTGTTTCGGATGACTTTCTAGATGTTGATTTGCTTGTAGAATTGGCTAGGAAATATGATCTAGTGTCTAAGACTAACAAAAAGAAGGATCAAACAACCCTATTTTCCTTAGATAGAGATTCTTACATGAAAGCCTTTGGTATCTATCATTCCTCATCCATAAAAAATTATTTAAGAAAATAATGAGAGAGGTATAAGAGGGAAACAAATCTAGTTAAGAATTTAATCCTCAATCACATGCCTAGATTAGGGAAGTATGTAGCCCCATTACCCGGCCATATGAATGCACCTTATGAATTCAAGGATTTGCATTTCTACATGAAGTACCAAGCATATGGGCTGTGGAGAGTGTTAGGGTTGGATGGAGATGTTGATAGAATGCCTGTAGATTTGTTAAAGATCATCTTAGACATACAAATATCCCATGTAAATACTGATTATGATTATATTAAGTATGTTATTGACCGGATGCATGAGGGTCTCTTGGGTATTCAGAAGGGTAGCCAACCTCATTTTATGCATTACTCTCTTTTGGTGCATTTAATCCTTATCCATAATGTTAATGATATGGACACTCATATGTTGAGACTAAGGACACACATTAATGGTCAGCCAAATCCTATACAATTTTGGATTACGGTTTGGAATTATACTTCAAATGAGCATGAGTTTTGTGGTTTTCAGAATTGGATTGTGTACCAAATTTTTATTTTGCTAGGTACAAATATAACTAGGTAATCTGTCAAGGTGTTAAGGGTTCTAAGGCCTTGTCAATATGTTTATAAATGGCCTCAAGGTCATAATTGGGGTGATTTCTATCTAGAAAATACCTTCACATTGATCAGGGTATATGGGTGTCCTCAACCCCCACATGTGCTTCCAAAATATGTTCCTCCAAGGGTTGCACTGATGGAATTCATTTGGCAGCTGGTATGGATAGACAAGGAGCATTTGTCTCCACATAGGAAGGGTACTTTCACACCAAGACAATTCAAAATCTATGTTTCTCTTATTGGGAAGAAGGCTTTGGAAGGAATCAACAAGTGGTTGGGTCAGTATAAGATGGGTATTTCCCAATATAGGTATGTAGACCCTAAGGATTTCATAAAAAGTGCCAAGAAATTATTGACTCCAAGTGTTACCAAGATCTGAGAGCATGAAGGGTGTGATGAAGAGGACATCATCATAAATGTTCTTGATGAACATGAAGTTGAGTAGAAAGAGGGAAAATATTGGGACCTGGTGGACTTGGAGAAACAATTGAAAAATGAAGAGATTTCATTTGGAGAACACTTCCCGATATTGCCTTACATGACTAGGATTACCCAGATGATTGACATGTATGCCACTTTGTACAATCAATTGGAAAGTCATTTAGAGGAAAAGAAAAAGGTGCCTGAAGAATACTCATCTTATGAGTATGTTGAAGATAGTGCAGGGGATCATGAGAAGCATAGCCCTCCTTAGATGAATGAGCCATAATTTTTTGAGTAGAGCTCAGAGGCTCCTACATAGAGGTAACAAGTGAACTTCCAAAAAATAAATAGAGAACAGAACAAGGAGGACCCTCTTAGATAGAGGAACATGAAAAGAAAAAAGACAGAATAGCTGCTCTGGTAACTAGTGATCAACATCACCATCACCAATTGATAAAGAGCATAAGAGAGGGAAAGAAGAAGGAGACCCTGGAGGAGGTTGAATTTACTCTCCAATTATGCAAGGATGAAAAGGAGTTATATAAAGAAGAAATACTAAGTGATGATGCCTTTGTTGATCTCTAAGTTTTGTTGATCATTAGTGTCCCACGCTTAGTCATTTATCTAGGCAGGTTAGTCGGTCATCACTGTGACCAAGTTATCTAGTATAGGCCAAGCAATATTCATTGCCGAGTAGATAGTAGTTTTTGAGTTACACAGAAGTTGAGTGAAGGTGATTAGTTCATGCCGAGTGCCAGAGTCTTTATATGCCGAGAAATATAGTTTTGTCATACATGTCAAGGATGACACAAACTTGAAGGTAAACTATTTTGGGCCAAATTTTTTGAGTATTTAATGTATTCAATGGAGTTAATTATGCATTAAATCATTTGATCCAATACATGACATGGAGCCAATCAAAAAATTGGAATGCCCAAGCGGCATAAGTATTTAATCTTGATCGTTGATCTAGATCTCAATGCCAGATCCATAAGGTATATAGGATTAATTCTTACCCTAATTTTTTAAGGTGTGTGTGCATACATGAGAGATGTGCAAAGGGTTATTTTGAGTAAAGAAGCATAGATCTAGCAGAGAAACAGAGCAGTGAGTAGCATAGTAAAGTTATATCAAATTATTAGATCAGAGAAGGTATTGGAAAGAGGAGATCCGTCATCAGCATCTGAGTGCATATCAAAGGATTAGATCTTGAGACATTCTAAAAAGTGTATTAGGTGAAATATCTTAACAGAGTGGTTCTAACAGACCTTTCTAAATATCTTAGTCGAGTGCTTAATTTGTTGTAAGTTTAAATACTTTTACAAGGTATATTGTAATGATCTATATCTCTTAACCGGGTAGACCTTTAATCAGGTAGATCACAAGTTGTGATCAAATTTAATAGCCTTAACAGGCACACTTTATTGCTACAGTAGTGCATATTTTGTGGGTGTTATCCCCACCCCAGTTTTACCTTATTGGGTTTTTGGGTTACCAAGATCTTGTGTCTTGAATTATTTATTTTATGTTATGGACGCTACTAGTTTATAGATCAATTATTTATGCATGATTTTGGATCAATTTGATTTAAGAGATAAAATTTTTAAGATCTGATTCACCCCCCTCTCAGTATCTTGCTTTCCCATCTTGTATTTCCAACAATTGGTATCATAGAACACTTCTCCTATAAAATGTTTTAATCATCTTGAGAATACATATATTGAGATGGAGATTTACAAATCGGTAAAGTCATTGAGAATCAAAAGATTGATATTCAGCTAGCATTACATCAGCTTGAGACAACAATATAGGAATTGAACAATTCCCTGCTAACAAGGAAAGATTTGGCCAAACAAATGAATAACACTCATTATCAGGAAGAAGACACTAAAAATATATTTCAGAATGGAAATTCTACTGAGAGATGCATCAATTGTAGATCTACTAGAAAGGAACAATACACTGTGCAAAGAAGTTAGAAACCTAGAAAGAGAACAAGAAAATCAAACAGTAAGACTATGTGAAATAGTGGAACAAAAGAAGAAAGTTGAAGATGACAAAGCTATGGCTGAAGAAGAAAAAAGAATGATGACTATCAGGCTTGATGAAAGGACACATTATGTACAAATGATGACAAACAATCAGGTTGATATGGTGAATTAATTGCTACTTGTGGATCAGGAGATCAATAGGAAAGACGTGGAAATTATGAATGTGAGATCTGAGAATAGTCAATTGAAAGATGAATTGAGATCTGAGAAAGAACTTAATGAAATATTAAACAAACCAAATGAAGCTTTGAATTATTTTGAAAATCTGATGGAAGCATCAAGAAGATCTAAGGATTCTTGTGGATTAGGTCATACCGAACAACAGACATCTACTAAGAAAGGAAAATCATCTAAGATTGGTGAAAAGAGGAATGCAAAGTCAAAGAAAAAAATCCTATATAATACCACTGTGGAAAGATAGGACACACAACAAACATTTGTTGAAGCATGAATGGTAAGTCAAAACCTAAACCTAAGTTCAATGGTTATTTCTTTAACTGCAAGAAGTTTGGACATCAGGCACATGAATGTTGGACGAAGGCAAGCAATGAACCTCCCACACCTAGATTCAATGGGTATTATTACAACTATCAAAAATTTGGACATAGAGCGCAAGATTGTAGATATAATGCTAAACAACAATGGACATCAAAGACGCAAGAAAAAGCACCAAGGAAAGGTAACACTTACAATTGGGATTACAAAACATGGCATAGCTATCATTACTGTGGTGATTATGGACATGTTTTAGAAAACTACATAAAGACACATTTCAGAGGAAAATCTAAGAGTTGGATGAATGGAAGTCTAGTTTGTTATAATTGTTTGGAAATTGGTCATACTAGGAGAAATTGCAAAAAAAGGGTACCTGCTCCTACTATTGAGTAGATTAGAGCACAGATGAACAAGACATAGACAAGGAAAGAAGAACCATACAACAGTAAAGCGACTACAGCCAAGGTCACCCAATCCAATGATCAGGTGATCACACCATCACCAGCTAAACAAAAGAGGTATGTGAGGAACTGTATTTATATTTTACATCTTTCATCAGTTCCTAACATATAAAAATGAAAAAAGTCCATATCTACATATGTAAAGATGCATCAGGATACATTTTGAGACATGAATTGAGTAAAGTCAATATGTACTATAGGTGTCAAGCAATAGTCTTATTGTGCACTAAGACCGAGTTCTCTAGTGTATGCCGAGTTGGTATGGCTGACCGAGTAAGTTTTGTATGATGACCGAGTATGGGTTGTGACCAAGAGGTAGGCAAGTTTTGTGAGTCAGTCAAGGATAGGTATATGGAACTCACTCAATGGATAAAACATTTAATACTGACCTAATTTCTAACCTTTGGAGCCTATAAAGGAAAGAGACGTTCACTTTCATTCTCACCTTGTGACTAATAATTTCTTAGAGCGATTGAACATTTGCGAACTTGATTTCAACAAAGATTTTTTGAAGATTTCTACAGCGTGTCATCAACAATCTTGAGTGAAAAGTGTGAATTTTGATATCTATCGAGGTACTCTATTTTTCATCTTTGAAACCCTATTTTTGGAAATCATGGCTGTGAGTTCTTCCATAGTAGATAAGAATATGGAGAAGGAGTTGAGAAAAGTTCAATTGGTAAGGAGTGACACCTATGTACCTCCCAATTTCTGAGCAGTTCTTGAAAGTACCATCCAGGGTGATCTCACCGGAGCCCTATCATTGATTCCACCTAAGGTACTTATGTATCATGGTGTTAGGTCATGTTATATGTGCAAAGTTAGCAAAATTGGAGATCATGAGTTAAGGGAATCCTACAACAAATTGTGTAAAGATGGAGCCCTAAAAGTTGAACATAAACATCTAGTCGAGAGAGGGTTAACTCATGCCCTAGATTTCCTGAGGGATTTCAAAATGGAATGGATTAAGATTGTCCTTAGCCGTGTACATGACATAAACATATGGTTGGATAATAGACCAGTTAGGATTACAAAGGAAATCATCCACAGGGTAACTAGCTATACAAATATTAACGGGAAGAGAACCATGAGATGTCAGAGTAAGGAGGATATAAAATAAAACACCGAGGAATTTTGGAATAAAAGAGGAATGACAATTTCTACAATCAAGGATTTGGAGCTTGATTTTGCAGTTAGGGTTATTTCTCACAAGTTTTATTAGTCGAGCTGACTGGACAGTGTCCCATGTATTACAGTCGACCAGGCATGGAAGATTGTGAAGAAGGACCATACTTATGACCTTGCCGACCTTCAGATGATGTAGCTAGCCAATAACCTTTCTTCAAACCAAAAGACAAAGAACTTAATGTGTAATTTTGGTTCTCTGCTTTTTTGCATATTTTTCTATATACAAAATATATTTCCTACTTTTGGAGATATTGTGTGGAAGACAAACTGACCAATTACACAACAAATCAATGTACTTATTTGATAGTTAGGTAATAATTTTAACAATGTGATGGGAACATATTTTGTTGAATTTAAGAAAAAGATGAGATTGAGAAGCAGAATTCCTAGGTCTTTAGTTGAGAAACACTATGAGGACATTTGTTTCCTAGTGGATACAAATTTTACCTATGTTCAGGCAATACTACCGAGGGTATCATAGCTAAAGCCATTACCTTATGAGGTAAAAATTGATGAGACATCTATAACTATAACATCTCTACTGGTAGAGGAGATTGATGGTGTAGCCAGATGTTTTGGCAATTATGAGGAAGCTAAGTCCAAAATCTCTATGGATTTGAAGGTTTGCACTATAGAGAGGAAAAGGAAAAAGATTGTAAAAAATTTGAATAAAATGGTTGGAATAGAGAGTGATGAAGAAATAGAGGATGCACCTTTGGGTTTATGAACAAGACATGGAGAGGATATGTCTAGTGAAGAAGAGGAAAGTGAACTTGAAGAAGATATCACTGTGAAAGAAAAAGGAAAGCAACCAGTAGTTGCCAAGGAAACTAAACCAAGAAAATCCAAACCTAAGGCTACCCCTCCTATTTCTAACTATCCTAGGACAATGGAATCAACTATTTCATCTCATGCCGAGAAAAAAAAGTATATACAAAGAAGAATGCTAGAGAGAGAAGCTCAAGCAAAATAAAACAAGTTGAAACAAAGGTTGTGCTGAGAAAACCTGAGAAGAGATCAAGGAGGAAACTAATCTTGGAGAAAGAAGATGAACCCAGCAACATACCAAAAGCATCACATAAACCACTGACCAATATTGATGTGGTATGTAAGAACATTAGAAGTACAGCTAGATTAGCAGGATTCAAATTTATTAAGTATGAGAAGCAAAGTATAGTAGACAAGAATAAGATTGAGGAGGCACTATTAGACATGATGGGTACATTCAAGATGACACCTGTAGAGATAGGAAACCTTGTCCCCACAAAACTTTATGCTATTTTATCACAAAAGTGGCAATATGCATTGATGAGTGAAAGACAGATAAGGGAAAGGGACATTAGCTAAGGTCATTCCTGGACTAACAAAGAAGAAAATAGGAAAATATATTGAACAATATCAAAGGAAGTTTATTCCCAAACAAAGAGCCTATGCAATTCTAAAAAATGATGTTGAAGGTGTAGTCCAACAGAGCACTCAAATTTGGAAGGAGACTTTTGGGCTATTAACTAAGAAGGAAGATAAGAAAGGTGAAGGCACCTTAGAATGGATGGAATTGGAAGAACACATTGCTACTGATCAGGTAGAGACTGAAATGGAACTGGAAGAGAAAATAGACAAAGTGAAAATTGTAGATCTGATAGTGGACAGTCCCATTGTCACTACAATTGAAGATAATAACATTTTGGATGCCAAGGATCAAAATGAGCTGGCAGACACAGGCAGGCTATTTCCTATTCAAGAAATAGAGGCCGAGAAGGAGAGAGAAAATGAAAAGGAGGTAAAAAATGACAATCCACCTATTTTAGAGGTTGTCCAAACATTTTTAGATAGTGGAGATAAGATTGAAGAAATTGCAAATAAGCCTACAGAACAAGAGGTTATACAAGTGTTGGTGGATCTACCACACTCTATATAATCTATTCCAACTGGACCTAAAATTGGGAGTATACCTGATCCATAAGAAATCTTGACTAAGTTGAAGACTACAATTGAAATTAATACTAACAAAGGAAAAGATATTGAAGAACACGAGCTGAGTATCAGCTCACTAGAGCTCAAGAAGAAGAAGCTACACAAGAAGAAGTCACCAAGCTTAAATGTCACATTGGATGAAGTTATTGTGATTCCTAAATGGGATCTAGAGAAATTTTCATATGAGAAGATTCAAACTCTTCAAGACCCATTAAAGAGGAAGAAGAGACAAGAGGAAATGAAGAGGGAGCATAAGCAGAAGCAAGTTCTACATGATATAAAGGATATTTTTGTTAAATCTTTTGACGTGGAAGATGAAAATCAACAAGCACCAATTCTGAATAGTTAGTTCACATTGTGCAGAGAGTTAATGATGAAAATATTGAGGCAAGTGAAAATTTGTTGCAATGGTCTGAGAGAAAATTTGAGAAAAAAGTTTTGGAGAAGATATCAGAAGAGATTTCTACCAAACAGGTTGAACTTTCTTCTCTTGTTGACATTCTTGAAGAAGTTGCAAATAATGTTTATTCTTTGTACAAAAGGTTATGTGATGTAAAATTCTTTACAAAGGATAATCAACAGCTTATTGAGAATTTGCAATTAGATTTAAAGTCAACAACAAGCTCATTGAGCATGGATGCTATTTCTAGCTCCATACATTTTGATAGGTTGACTCATGCCCAAAAGAGATTAGCCAAGCTTATGGCTGAATATGGCTAAATAAGGGCCAAATTGATAATGATTCAGACTAACTTGATACCTCATCTAAAGGTTATTTAGAAGGAACTTATAGTTGCACGTGAATTAGTCAAGAGAGATTCTCATCTCTCTACTGTAGATAGTTTGGTAAGTCTAGTTGCCGAGCTAGAAATTAAGTTACAGGTTATGAAGTTTGTCAAGGATAGTTGGGATACAATGTTTGCATTGATATTACAGCTTCATAAGCCATTTTTGGATAAATATAACTTAACCCCTACAACTATCAGTGACAAAAACAAGGGGGAAACAGATAAGGAAATAGAAAAAGATGTGCAAAAATAGGCATAATATATTTTTTGGCATGTATATTATGTAAATATTGTATGAAGTCCGAAGTATAATCTTAGGGGGAGTACATTGTGTACTTAGGCAAATTTTGTGGATGTAAAGAAATGATAATTGTTTTTGCCACTAATATCAAAGGGGGAGATTGTTGATCTCTAATCTTTGTTGATCATTAGTGTCCCACACTTAGTCATTTATCTAGGCAGGTTAGTCGATCATTACTACGACCGAGCTATCCAGTATAAGCCAAGCAGTAGTCATTGTCGAGCAGATAGTAGTTGCCAAGTTACAAAAAAGCTGAGTGAAGTTGATCAGTTTATGTCGAGCGCCAGAGTATTTATATGCCAAGCAATACAGTTTTGTCATACATGTCAGGGATGGCACAAACTTGAATGTAAATTATTTTGGGCCGACTTGTTTGAGTATTTAATGTTTTCAACGGAGTTAATTACACATTAAATAATTTGATCCAATACATGGCATGGAGCCAATCATAAAATTGGAAAGGCCAAGCAACATAAGTATATGATCTTGATCATTGATCTAGATCTCAATTCCAGATCTGTAAGGTATATAAGATTGATTCTTACCCTAATTTTGTAAGGTGTGTGTGCATACATGAGAGATGCACAAAGGGTTATTTTGAGTAAAGAAGCATAGATCTAGCAGAGCAACAAAGCAGTGAGCAGCAGAGTAAAGTTATATTAGATTATTAGATCAGAGAAGGTATTGGAAAGAGGAGATCCGTCATCAGCATCTGAGTGCATATTGAAGGATCAGATCTTGAGACATTCTAACAAGTGTATCAGGTGAATTCTCTTAACAGAGTTGTTCTAACAAACCTTTCTAAATCTCTTTGCTGAGTGCTTACTTTTTTGTAAGTTTAAATCCTTTTACAAGGTAATGCCCAAATTTTTTACTAAAAAACACACCCATATTTTATTTATTTATTTATTATTATTTATGAGCTCATGTATGAACACAGGTTATATATACTAATCATATATCATTGTATAGGAAAAACATGCATCTAACTAATTTAAATTAACGTATTTTAGTTGCTACAACAAAAATATATAGTTCACTTTAGTTTCTATTTACAGTAATTACTTGTTGTTATAGATTTGAGTTCATGAAAATATTTTGTTTTCAAAAGAAACTATCACATAAAAATCAGCAACTTAGTGATACAATATATTTTGTTTTATGAAGTATTCATAGCATTAATTTAACTTCTTCCTAGAAATATTGAAATATATGTTTGAAAACTAACTCATATTGTAAATAACTCAGCATAAGGAGAAATAAAACTTCCATATGTATACCTTTTTTTTAAGGTACATAGTTTTATATTTACATTTATGAATCATTTTATCCATCCATATGTACAATAATGAACATGCAGATTTTTCCTTCTTTTTTTTTGCCAAACAAAAAAAAATCAACAAAATATTACATTTTTCTATAAACAACTTCAAAAGAAATATATACAATACATATAGATTTCCTTGTTTCTCAACTAACATTTGCATATAGATAATAAAATTACTTCTATTCAATTATTTTTATCCTTCATTTACATATTAGCTTAGTTTCTCTTGCTTTAGTAAGACACAACTTCACTCACTACTTGCCCTACACATAATGAATAATCTCCATAAAACCATTTACAAATATATTAAATCTAAGCTTTTTAAAACTTACAACACTCTCCTTTTGAAGAAAGATTACAAGGTCTCAGCCATAAGGCTTTTACATAGATAAAATAGAAGTAGGGAAAGCAAGATTTCCAATCTTAGCCATATAGGCTATTATGTAAACAACATTTAAAAAATAGACAAAATTCCTAATTCCAAGATTTATCTTCTTTCCTCTTGAATTTTCAAATGCCACCAAAATCTGCAAAGGAAAATTACAAAGACCATGGGATGCTCACCTCCCAGCCTAAGCCTCTAAGAGGCCACCCCTAAACTTGGGGAGCCAAAAATAGGCAGGATACACATATGAAACCAACAAAATATTAAGAGCAATAGAACACAAAATCTCCCAACCATGGTTGTCACAATGGCTCACATATTGACCCTACAATGGGGTGAAGTGGACCAAGTACCCAAGGGGAGAAATTCATCCAAATAAAGAAACAAAACAACCTTCACAAGGCATCAAAAACATCTTCTCATTTCCTTCCAAGTGCACAACAACTCCCTTATGCCCCCCAAGGCTTCAAGCCATAAACAACTCTCTTATGACCCCCAAAATAAAAAGGTGGATTGACTTCATGGTGCCCATACTTCATGTTTTCTCCTTCTCCTCCTTGAGGAGAGACTCTACACCCATGGGCTGTCACTATACCTTCACCCCCAAGGCTACTCTTCTCTTCCAAGGGTGAGTGGACCTTGAGACTCCCATTCACAAAAGTATTCAATCCCAACACAAAGAAAATTCACAATAAAAGAAAGAAACCAAACTCAAAATCTCTGTCAAAACACATATAATAACATGAAAGGATTTCTTACAACAAGTAATTTTCCACCAACCTAGATCCAAGCTTAAGGAAGAAATTTGATGAAGACCTCCCTCATTTCTAATTCTCCTTCTCCCAAGCTTCTCCAAAACTAGCAATGTCTCCAAGGTAGAGAGTGGGTAGTCAAACTCTCAACCATGGGGAGTCTCCACTAAAAAGGGCTCTAACGTGTTCTTGGAAAAAGCTAAGTTTCTCATTGGTTGGTCTTCCCTAAGCTCCTTACAAGCTTACTAAAAATAGATTCTAGAAAGGAAACTAAAAAACTGAACAAAGTCCTTGCATAAAAAATGATGGGTTGTCTAACCAAGACCATGCTTTCAAAAGTTTATTTTCGTCCATCTTGAAAACCCAAATTTTGAAAGGGTTTTTTGGTAAACTAAGGGTTTTCCTAGGATTAAAAATTACCCTTACACATAGGTATATCAAATGGGATATCTAAAAAAGGCCCAAACATACTCCTAGGTACCTTTCTAGCCTCCCAAAAGTCCACTAAAAGCATACCCCCTAAATTCAAGTGAATAGACCACACCTCAAGCTCCCTAACCAAGGGGTTCACATGGGGATTCTCTATGGTACTAACCTAGGTAGGTGGGAACCCAATCCTCAAGTGGACATGTACACAACACAAGTGTCAAGTGACACACACACACATTAACACTTCACTAAACACATGGCATATCCACTTGGGCACATTTTGTTGATCACAATTATTCAATTGTGCATTGTTACTGATGTTTACACAAGTATAGTGATGTTTACAAAAATTTATAATCCTATCCAAGAATAGTCAGTGTTTGCCAAGCTCTCTCGGGAATTGAAGATGACCAAAGTGATTTTAGTTCTAACCAAGTTCACTCAGCCATTACAGTGTTGGGTGAGCGTTGAAGTATTTTAGTGTTGACTGATTAATACAGTTAGTGTCAGCCGACTAACAGTGGATTATATTTTATGGATAATTAGTTATATCTAACTGATAGACATGAGTTTTATTATTTATTTGGAAGGATATCAAGGCTGACTTTGTAAGTCTTACCATATTGGGTTTCCACTTTAAATCTTGGTGTTATCTATGTACATTTCATTGGCTTTATGGTTTATGTTTCTGCAATTAATTACTAAAGATAATCACAGTTAATATCTTAAGATTTTCTATGTTAACCGAGTGACAGTGAAATATCTATGTTAACTGAGCAATAGTGTTAAATTTGTTTAAGACATCTAAGGGACTTGAATTTTTTTTTATGGTAAGTGATTCACCCCTCCTCTCTTAGTTACTCAAATTATTTCCAAAATTTGGTATCAGAGCTGCAAGTGCTTACAGGGAAGGTTTAAAGGCCTAAGCTAAAAATCATAGATGTCTTACAGAAGGGAGATCACTAAGCTCAACAAGGACAACTTCGCTACATGGAAAGATCTCATGAGGCTACATCTATCTAGTATTGGAGATACTGGTTTGAAATTCCTGGATCACAAGTATGTGGAACCATCGAGAGCTATGTCTGTGGATCAGATGGTGGAAATGAAGTATCATAACATAATGATTATTGATTTAGTCTCTGCACTCAGCTATTCTAAATTTGATGAAGTCAAGGACTGCCCTACTGCCTTTGATATATGGAACAAACTAAATGATATCTATGGAGGAGATGAAAATGTAAAGAGAGCCAAAGTAGAAATTCTCAGAGGTCAGATTGATATGATGAAAATGAAAGAAGGAGAAAACATTACAGAATATAGTGAAAGAATAAAGAAAAGTGTTAGTGCAATTAGAGTTTCTGGTGGAACAATTGAAGACAAAATAGTAGTCAACGAGGTATTAAGAAATTTACTTCCTATATATGCAATAGAGTTTCAACTATTCAAGAGATGAGATGCAGTAATGACATAACTCTAGATGGATTGATTAGAAGATTATTAGCTTTTGAGTTGGATAACTTTGACAATTATTCTCCTAATTCTAGCAATCTTGAGTTAGCATTCATAGCTAAATTAAACCTTGGAAAGATGAAAGGAGAATAAATTGATAGTGATAGTGATGATGATTTTGATGATGAGGATCTGGAAATCATTGAAGCATTACTTGTAAGGAGATCTGAAAAAGGAAAAGGACAATAGTAAGGAAGAATACCATTGATTTTTTTTTCATGTGATGAGGTTGGTCACATTACCGCTAAGTATCCAAACAAGGAAGAAAAAGGTGAGAAAAAGTTCAACAAGTATAAAGGACAGAAAGATTACAAAAGATACAAGGACAAAGGTAAGAAATCTTGTTATATTGCTAAAGATTCTGATAGCGATGAAGATGAAGATGAAATGGTTTAGATTTCTATAAAGGATGAGTCAGATAGTGAAGACAATGAAAAGACAACACTATATTCTCATATTAGCAAGAATGACACCTGGCTAATTGATAGTGGTTGTTATCACCACATGACTGGTGATGAAGCCAAATTTGAGCATCTTGAACACTATGATTGTGGGAGTGTTAGTTTTGGGAATGATGAACCCTGCTATGTGAAAGGTAAAAGTTGTATTTCTCTTACTGAAGGAATCATATGTGATCATGCTTATTGGGTTGAAGGATTAAGGCGTAATATACTAAGTGTGGCACAACTTAATAACATTGGTTTTAAGGTAGAATTCATAAATGGAAAGGCCAAGCTCTTTGATGGTAGAGGAAACCTAGTTGGAACTGGTAGGCAAATAAAAGGTAATCTATTTTATCTTGATCTCAATGAAAGTTCATTTTTTATTGCACAATTAGAAGAAACCTGGTTATGGCACAAAAGGTTGGGTCATGTTAACTTTGACAACATGATCAACATAAGTAAGAATAGAAGAGTAAGAGGTATTCCTGTTCTGAAGAAACCTAAACTAGCAATATGCAAACAATGTCAAATTGGGAAGATGGGAAAAACAAGCTTCAAGAGCAAGAAATACAATACATAAGAATTATGGAAATTGTTGCATACTGACTTATGTGGACCAATTGGAACAAAAACTTACATAGATAAATCAGAAGATTTTCATAAGTTCAAATGGTGCCTAGCCAGAGTTGAAAAGAAAACATGAAAGAAACTTAAATGCTTAAGATTGACAGAGGAGGAGAATTCATTTCCAATGAATTCAATGAGTTCTACAATGAAAGAGGAATCAAAAGACAAGTATCTACCCCAGGTACACCATAACAGAATGGTATTGTAGAAAGAAGGAACAAATCCATTATGGATTGTGTAAGAACCTTGATGATTGAGAAGGATGTTGCTACCAAATACTGGAAGGAAGCCATTAGCACTGCAATTCACACCTTGAACTGATTTCAACTGAAGAAGGGTACTGAGAAGACACCTTTTGAATTATGGTATGGCTATAAACCTAATGTTCATTATTTAAAAGTATTTGGAAGTAAATTCTACATCTTGAAGGAAACAAGAAATAGAAAATTTGATGTAAAAGGTGATGAAGGTATATTCCTAGGCTACTCCAGCAAAAGCAAAGCATATAAATGTTTAAATCTTACTACTCATCAATTCATAGAAAGTGTGCATGTAAAGGTCGATAAGTTTGCAGAGATAAATGAAGAACAGAGTAGTAAAGAGCCTAAAAACTACAAAAACTTTGTGTATTATGAACCTTATACTATACCTAAGACATGGGCAATGGTGATTGGACAAAAAGAATGTCAACCACTAAATTCATCAGCACAAACCTTGTTGCAACCTGTGCAACCAGTGATGCTAACTGAAGAAACCAAGTCATAAATAGAGGGAATCAAGTCTCAGACTAAATAAACCAATTTGAAGATAGAGGTACCTGAGTCATAGACAAATACACCCATCTCAGACAATGGAAACTGAGTATTAAACATAAGAACAAGACATAATATTTGAGCATGGTGAACATAGTGGAGCAAGCCCACAATCAAAGAGGAAGGATCCTGTACTTGAAAAATATGTTAGAAGGTATCATGCACTTGAAAACATAATTGGAGATTAGACAGAAGGTGTAATGACAAGAAACAAAATAAAAGTTACATGTTTACTTAGTGAAATTGAACCTAGAACTGTTAAATATGCATTGAATGATGAGAACTGGATTGAAGCAATAAATGAAGAAAATAAGTAGATAGAAAAGAAAAAAACCTGGACTCTTGTACCTAGACCAAAAGACAATAATGTGATTGGTACTAAGTGGGTTTTTTAGAAACAAGATGAATGAGAAAGGTGAACTTTCTAGAAATAAAGCCAGATTAGTATGTAAAGGATATGCTCAAGAAGAGGGTATTGATTATGGAGAAACTTTTAATCCTGTCGCAAGACTTGAAGGAGTCATAACTCTTCTGGCATATGTTGCACATTAAGGTTTCAAGGTATATCAAATGGATGTAAAATCTGCATTCTTGAATGAAATTTTAGAAGAGGAAGTCTATATTGAGCAACCTGAAGGTTTTGTAGATCCTAACAAAAGGAATATGGTTTGCAAACTGCACAAAACATTGTATGGACTGAAACAAGCTCCAAGAGCCTCATATGAAAGACTGCATGGTTACTTGATAAGTATTGGATTTCATAGAACTAATGACAATAGTAGTTTGTACATCAAGGAAGGACCTCAGAACAAGATACTATTGGTAGAGATATTTGTTGATGACATATTGTTTACTGGATATGATGACATATGTAGAGCATTCTCAGAAGCTATGAGTAAGGAATTTGAGATGTCTATGTTTGGTGAAATAAAATTCTTTTTTGGCTTACAAGTTTATCAGATGAAGGATGGTATCTACATTACTCATTCTAAATACATAAAAGAGATACTAAAGAAATTTGGGATGGAAGATTCTAGACCAGTTGGAACACCTATGCCTACTGGACATAAGCTATCTAAGGGAATTGGATTTTTTTGTGGTAACTGATTCACCCCTCCCCTCTCAATTACTCAACTCATTTCCAACAATTGGTATGATGATTTAATGGAGGTAAATTAGACTACATACAGATCCATGATTGACAAACTTTAATATGTTGTTCAAACTAGACTTGATATTGCATTAGTAGTTGGTATTGTTGCAAGGTTTTCAGCTAATCCTAGAGAAAATCATTTGATGGCTATCAAAAGGATTCTGAGATATCTTAAGGGTACTAAAGATTATGGATTATGGTGTACGAAAGGAGGAAACTTTGACTTGAAGACTTTTACTGATGCTGACTGGGCAGGAAGTGTTGATGATAGATAAAGCACAAGTGATGGATCATTATTTCTTGGAAAGAGGTTAGTCTCCTGGACAAGCAAGAGATAGAACTACATTTCTCAATCTACAACAGAAGAAGAATATGTTGTTGCAGCAGTGAATTTTTCAAATTTCATATGGTTCAAACAATTGTTGTCAGATATGAAGGTGGAAATCACAAAACCAATCATTATCTACTGTGACAACACCAGTGCTATTAATATCTCAAAGAAACCTATGATGCATACTAAGACTAAACATATTCCAATAAAGTAACATTTCTTTAGGGAATTGGTTTAGGACAAGGAATTTTGATTGGAATATGTGAATACTAAAGAACAAATTGTAGACATATTCACAAAACCACTACCTAAGGATGCATTTTTGTATCTTAGAGGAAAGCTAGGGGTGATTCCCCTAACTGAGGCTCACTAAAACACAGTTTAGTGATGCATCAACCAAGCTACAAAACAAAATTAATATGTTGATGCATATATTTAGAGCTTATTGCATATGAATCAATACAGACATGTACATTACAATTTCATTGGATATGTCAGTTGGTGTCTTTGGCATTTGTTGTCAAAGAGGGAGAGATTACTGTATGTCATATTGACCAGTGAAAGAGGGAGAGATTACTAATGGAGAGATTGATGATAGAGGGAGAACATTATGAGAGGGATAAATTTGTATTTCAGTGATTGAGGGAGTTTTGGATGAGAATCAGAATGAAGCTAAAGACATTAATACAATTGGATGAGAGTCAAAATGAAGCTAAGGACATTAATAAAATTTCATTCTTATGTATGCTTCTCTATAATTCTTTTTATTATGATATGTTGTGCTGCCATCAATGCCAAAAAGGGAGATTGTTGATGACAATTATTCAATTGTGTATTGTCAATGATGTTTACAAAAGTATAGTTGTGTTTACACAAATGTCTAATCCTATTCAAGAACATTTAGTGTCTGTCGAGCTCTCTCAGGCATTGAAGATGACCAATGTGATTTTAGTTCTAACCAAGTTCACTCGGGCATTATAGTGTTGGTCAGGCGTTGAAGGATTTCAGTGTTGACCGAGTAATACAATTAGTGTCAGCCAACTAACAATGGATTATATTTTATGGATAAATTGTTATATGCAGTCGATAGACATGAGTTTTATTATTTATTTTGAAGGACATCAAGGCTGACTTGACAAGGCTTATCATATATATATATATATATATATATATATATATATAAGGTCAAGTTTTGATTGAATTGTGTGAGATAGAAGAGGTGATGTGGAATTGCATGTGAAGTGTGATATGAAGAGTGAAGGTGAAATCGGATGGGATTCTGATTGAGGACAAAACATAGAGGACTACAACACAATATTTGATTAGTGAGGATCAAGTATTTAATCTAGAACAGAGATTTGAATCAGCAAAGATAGATTCTTATCAAAACAGGTCAATCCATTGTTACTTTCTAACAATTGTAGCAGTGACCAAAATCTCTTAATAGAGTAGACTTAACAGTATTTTGTAAATCCTCTTACAAGGTGACATTTCTACATTGAAGTGTTTGAAGACCTCTCACAAGGTCACTCCTTACAGGGTGATTAAATCCTCTAATAGGGTCACACCTAATAGTTTGTTATTGTAACCTTTAACAGGGTTGGCTCCTAACAGGGCTCACTTTAGAAGAGTGAAAAATAGTAACTAGTTGCTATTGGTGTTTTCCCCCATATTGGGTTTCCACGTTAAATCTCGATTTTATCTATGTACATTTCATTTTCTTTATGGTTTATGTTTATGCAATTAATTACTAAAGATAATCACATTTAATATCATAAGATTTTCTATGTCAACCGAGAAACAATGTTAAATTTGTTGAAGACATCTAAGGGACTTGGATTTGTTTTTGTGGTAACTGATTCACCCCTCCCCTCTCAATTACTCAACTCATTTCCAACACATTTCACATGAGAATTAAATATACAATTTTGAAATAAATAAAATCAAGCACATATATATGTTTACAAACATTAAACACGATACAATGAGGTCTTGTCTCTCATTAGACGCAACCTTGGCTTTCACTAAATTCCACATAGACCTAGATTTGGCTCCTAGATTTTAATACCATGGTCTTATTCCCTACACACTAAATCCGAATATTAGTATTCCAAGAAAATATAATATAAATCATAATAAAATATACATTATTTGAAACCTTTATGAAACATATACAAACTCAATTTAACTCCTAAGATCATATGCCTTTATAACATCATTTAAGAATTTAAATTTCATTTCATAATAGAAATCTCATTGCATCATAACTGAATCTAATCACAATTTCCTAATAATTCACCTAAGCATATATAATCTACTGCATATTTATTAAATCCAAATAACCATAAATGAAAAACCATAATTGTATCATAAAACTAATCATCATGAGCATCATAAGATACTATGCATCTAGAGTCTAAATGATCAAATCCAGTATGATATAATAAAATATAAATCCATAATGTATCATACAAAATTCACATAAAGACCTTTCACCATATTTAAACAACATAAAAAAAACTCATCTCAAATGGTCCAATCTTAGCAGGATTTCACAACGCATCCCAAGTGTAAGGTAGTTCACCTAACTCAAGTAGACATTGATATCCCTGAGGTACAATCTCACAAGGGTGCTACCTGGTCATACTACAATAATAACTCAATCTACACCTCTCATAATGTCAATCATAAAAGGGAAATGAGGGAGGCTCTACGTCATCCCCCCAAGGACTAGGCTTACTCATGGAAGTTGATGAACCAACCAAAGGTAGCCTATTAAGGTGCGGTGACTATATCTAAAAAAACTGTGAATACACAAAAAGAGGTTTCCTTAACATCATCTCTGAACCTATCCATTCCTAAGCCTTTAGCCTAATATCAGTTGAGGAATCTTTCACACACCAAAAGAGTACCAATGTATTGACATAGTCAAATAATCAAGGATACAACGCAAGAAATAAAACACATACTCTAAGGCCTCAGTCATCCAAAGAAAATAGCATCCCTCACTACTAAATCAATGGGCATCCAAAGGTGAACATTGTCCTCAAAGCTTCTTCTTTGTTCATAGTGTCATTAACTTTTGAGTTATCAACTCAAAAAATATTTGCATAATTATCTAGATTAGTAGTAAGGTACTACCATGTTCACTTGGAGCACCCCTTACAACCCATTAGAATCTCATAAACTCTCCCCAAACCTGGTATCCCAAACATAATGCACACAAATAAGGTTTTCTCTAGAGCGCAAAAATGCTTACCAACTTAGAGATCAAATGCACTAAGGTTTCATTCGATTACAACTAAATCTCCCTAATGTAGGAGAAATGTGCACTGTTGGTGCTAAGAGATCTTTCATTCTAGGGAACATGATCATTTTCCTACTAGATCCCAGTCTTAACTTATACCAGGTGGCTATGGGTATATAAAAAAACATCCTCTAACTCTCATCTTCACACCAACTCAAAGGAGGGTAATCTATCCCTAAGATCTTTCGTGCTCCTCCACCCTACTGCTAGGAATTTCATTTAATAATCTATCCTTTGGTACCTCAAACCTCTAACACAGAGTCTCACCAAGAGTGAAAGGGAACCTAACCAACACTTAATCATATCTATAAATTAAGTTAAGGATGTAATCGTTACATCATCATAGGATCATCAAGGCCCACCATAGGGGCCAAAATCACAAGCAGACTAGATTGTTCCCAGCTATACATAATCATATTTCTAAGAAAAGGGTACATCACAAGTCCTAACTCGCATCAAGGGAAAGAAGGAACTCCATGGAGCATGGACACTAGAGTCCTAATGCCAGGTTTTCAATACTTGACCAATACCGAATAAGGTATACAAGGTCATCATTTGGGGTAGCATCTATACACCATTTCCAATTTCCGCACCACAGAGGTAGTTGAAACATCTAGTTCTCCTTTATTGTTCAAAGTAATAATTCATGCCACTAGAGTCCTTTCATGGTCCATACTTACCAAAAATCACATAATGTGGTATGCACTCCCATTGATTTCCAAATTCAATTCATATGTTTGGAATAGCTTGTGCCACCATACATTAAGATTATTACTGGTTGGCACTCCCTTTCGAGTAAAAAATAAATAAAATTCCATAACCCTGCTACACCTTCAAAATAGAGTTGAGATCTTATCTCCTAAGTTTAGTATTACCTGACAAGGCAAAATAGTACATTTTCCTTGGTGTTCTTCCTCATACACACTATCAAAATCCCACATCACGATTGGTAGAATTACAAAACATAGGACTGGCCAGCATAAGAAAAACATTTAGAATAGTCAGCATGATCGAAAAGTAAAATTTCCAGTTGGGGAAAATAAATTCCAATAATTAATTTTAAAGTGATCTCATTTCAACAATAAATCTAATGTGAGAATTGTCATAAAGAACTAGATACCAAAAGCTGGTGACCAATTCTAATCACAAGAATACCCAAACGATGCTAGCCCACACAACATGTGGAAAGTTCCACCAAGAAAATAAATAAATCAAGAAAATCATTCACATAACAATGCAACTGAAGTTGAATGCATAAGAGGGAGTATCCACCAAGGATTCTGAGGAAAAAACTACTTAGTAGCCTTAAGGCACACATTCTATACTCACATAGCTAACAGTGGTATCATACGTAGCTCACCTACACACTATTATACTTTCAGTAATTATAGTATTATAAAGACCAATACAAGTTTCCTTTATCTTGCACACGCATGCAATAATCTCACCTAGGAAGGATATAACCATCCCAACCCTATGCCAAAGGATCATATCTACAGAAAGGGTGACAAACAAACACAAGGGTGCTTCTGAATACTAGGGTACAACTCACTATAAAAGCCCCAAATTGACTCCAATAGTTTTAAAACTCTAAGGTTTTCATAGAAAACTCTACTCCACACAAGAAGGATAGTTCCATCATTCTCAAGGGTCTCATTGAACCCAGTGAAAGATAAAAGTGGGGTCATAAGCAAAGGATTTTAGGCTCTCATGATGCCTTGAATAGGAGTAACCCATAGGATTGTCACACATCTGCACAATAACACATCCTTTCCCCATAAATTTATACTTACCAAGCACTCTAGGGTCCATGATCATTAGCCCTATGACCTACCACCATAGATAAACGCTTATCCATCATAATAGGTATCTCTTTCTATTATTTCCTAAAGTGCACACACATCACCCTATACGTGGAAAACTTAATAATACATAAATTTAAGGTGTCCAAGTACAACTTGATTTCATCTAATTCCACTCACTTTGTTGCAATAACAAAGTATGTGTAGTACATAAAACTCCTTAAGGATCAAGTCATTAGTCCTTCAAGCCTCACAGGGATACCGTAAATAAAATGGACCTCATACAGTCACACTAGCAAGCAAGCTACTCAAGGGGTCCTAAGCACTTCAGTCAACAAGGGTTCAACTCAATAATACAAGTTAGCAAGCTAAACGAGTGGCATCACTACCATAATGGCTAAATCATCCACACCACTAACCACATAAGCGTCACTATACACTCAAACTTCAAGGCACGCGTTATCCAATCAATCTGAAGAGTTCAAAAGAGATACCCACACAAGGGTATTAACCAATCTAAGGAGGTATGTCAATCTTGAGTTACTAACTTATTTTGAATTTAACTTAATCGCAAACAATAACCGCCTTATCATAATCTTCTAAATATAATATTAAACATTCAAATATATTGTCATGTGTTTTATAAGACAATTTAATTAACTCCACTCCACAAGTTTCTCATCATATTCATTTAAAACTCAATAAATTAATCATTTAAGTTACTCTTACATTCATCTAATTAAATTAATTTAATTAATGATTTACTCAAGAAAACCGCATATAGTAAGCTTAATATAGAACCATTAATCATTAAATTTAATACTCCAATTTACCTCTATCTTCTAGCACCTAGCTTAATAATACATTAATCACTTAACTACTATTAAAATACTTCTTAATTGTCAAATTCATCTAGGAAGATTATAATGTCCCACATTTAAAAAGATTAATATTTAAATAATTAGTTAATAAAATAATCTAAGTTAGTCCAATAAGTATTTATTCATTAAACAAATTAACATTCCTTAA
>MU228274.1:43881-68451 GCA_018584345.1 Thuja plicata | reverse complement strand
AATGAAACTTTACTGGCAGACTTATATGACCAAAATGAACCTCCAAGAAAGAAATCAGATAATTCTGAGCACATACAAAAATTACCAAAAATAGTAACTTTCCATAAATAGCAGCTCTGCACAAAATTGCCCTTATTGAATATAAAAACAAAAATATTTTTGGGTGATGCAAGATTGCTCTTACACCCAGGATGCTCCTGCATCATTTTTGTTGTTTATGACTTCATTATGATTTTCTATATCTTGGATGGGTTTTTTGTAAATTTTATCCTTGTTCCTTTAGAAGTGTATGGCTTGAATATGCACATGCATAATTATAGATGAGGATCATTAATAGGGTGTCAGGCATTACTTAGATCCTTTGGATCTAACCCCATCTATTCCTTCCTTGCAGGTTCTAGATCATATAGGAGCATACTCTATTCAACCCCGAAGACATTGGCAAGGATCACCCAACTTTATATTACAAGAACGAAAAAATCAAAACTTAAAATTAGAAGACATACAGACCTTTCTATTGATCATATTGTGCTGAAGGTGGAGTCTGATGTCGCTTCAATGACATCAGGCAGTGATGCAAAATTCAATGTATGTAGTCATTGCAGTAGCATCAGGCGCCACCTTCAACACAATATTTTACCTTACCAATATTTTACATATGGTGTTAGAAGCCCCAGATGGGGATAAATTCAATGGTACAATTGTGGTCTCTTTTTCCCTTGGTAATGCTTTTCAGGTAGAAATGATAGGATACAATCTATCTTTCTTTAAGACTCTTTATCAAAATGGGATCAATGTCCTCTATCTTCAATCAAATAAGGGTTGTAGAAGGTTTCTCTTCATCAATTTGGTATAGAAATTGAGTGCTATACCCTAATGATGTAGAGAAACTTATGCACCCTCGATTCCAGTGAAGAGAGAAATGTCATTGATACTCTTTGGATAGAGAGTCTTGATACCACTTCTACCATACTTTAAAATACTAGTTTTAAAGTTAAACTTGAACTATGATGTCTCTATGAAATACATAGGAAAGGCCATATATGATGAGCCCCTGAGGAATTAGGTCTAGTCCTAAGGTCTTTTACTTTTGAGTTCTTCCTTGATCTTGCCACCCCTTACAAATATTTTACATACTTTGCATCTCTTTATGAAACTAGTTTTAAATGCCTTATAAAATATAGTTGTAGGTAGTTATCTCTTTTATAAATACAACACATTCCATATGGTGTTAGAAGGCCCACATGGGAAGAAATTCAATGGTACAATTGTGGTCTCATTTTCCCTTGGTAATCCTTTTCAGGTAGAAATGATAGGATACCATCTATCTTTCTTGAAGGCTCTTGAACAAAATGGGATCAATTTCCTCTATCTTCAATCAATTAAGGGGTGGAGAAGGTTTCTCTGCATCGATTTGGTATAGAAATTGATTTCTATACCCTAATGATGCAGATAAACTTCTATACCCTTGATTCCAATTAAGAGAGAAATGCCATTGATACCCTTTGGATAAAGAGGCTTGATACCACTTCTACCATTGTTTAAAAGACTAGTTTTAAAGTTAAAACTCAACTACGATGTCTTTGTGAGTTACGTAGGGAAGGAAATATATGATGAGCCCCTAAGGGATTAGGTCTAGACCTTAGGTCTTGTACTTTTGAGTTCTTCCTTGATCTTGCCACCCCTTACCAATATTTTACATATTTTTCATGTCTTTACGAAACTAGTTTTAAATGCCTTATGAAATATAGTTATAGGTAGTTATCTCTTATATAAACACAACACATTGCATATTGTGTTAGGAGGCCCACATGGGAAGAAATTCAATGGTACAATTATGGTCTCTTTCTCCCTTGCTAATTCTTTTCAGGTAGAAACGATAGGATACCATCTATCTTTCTTGAAGACTCTTTATAAAAAGGGGATCAATGTCCTCTATCTTTAAGTGAATGAAGGGTGCAGATGGTTTTCCTAAATCAATTTGGTATATAAATTGAGTGCTATACCCAAACAATGTAGGGAAACTTCTGCACCCTTGATTCCAGTGAAGAGAGAAATGCCATTGATACCCTTTGGATAAAGAGGATTGATACCACTTCTACCATCCTTTAAAGACTGATTTTAAAGTTAAACCTAAACTATGATGTATTTGCAAGTTACCTAGGCAATTTCATCTATGATGAGTCCCCAAGGCATTAGGTCTAGCCCTTAGGTCTTGTACTTTTGAATTCTTCCTTGATCTTGCCACCCCTTACAAATATTTTACATATTTTGCATCTCTTTACGAAACTAGTTTTAAATACCTTATGACTGATTTAGCTAAGTTATTGATGTAGCTTATCTTACAATCTTGTATGTAATAAACTATGAATTTAATATCATGCATCTACTTGTGTAGTCATATATACAGGTGCAGGAAATAGAGAGGCAAGGAGAAAATGATACACATGCAAGAAAGAGAAATTCAGGTATATATATTAATGCAAAGTAACACCTGAAGATAAATATCTAGACTAATCAATGACCAGGATGTCATTGGTGATTACTCTAGATATTTATCTTCAGGTGTTATTTTTTTAACATTCCATATTGGTCAAAATTTTGACTAAATTGAGTTGAAACCCTCACCAAGCCTAGTCTAAATATCAACCATTTGGTGTCAAAATTTTGCGTCCTGGGTTTGGCATCCTGATCGGATGGGCCAAATATTTCAACCGACATTGGTCAAAATTTAGCATCATGGGTTTCACATCCTAGTCAGATGGGCCAAAATTTTTGACTGAAATTGGTTGAAATTTAGCATCATGGGTTTGGCATCCTGGTCGGATGAGCCAAACATTTTGACCAACATTGGTCAAAAGTTTGATGAATAAAATTACTGCATCCATATGTCAATTTTGACAAAGATTGGCATAGAACATTTGACCTTAACAATGATGTGTCAAAAATGTTACTTGAAAAATAGTGACAAGACCATTTGTGGATCATTTGACCAATGTGGGTGGAAAATTTGACCAATTTTTGTCAAAAAAAGGTGCCAATTATATGATTGGATTGCGTAGGTAAGAATGACTAGTTGATCAGTAATTGATGCATTTTGATCAATTTATGTATCAGGTAGTATTTTTTGAAGAATATCCCTTGTTTTCTCTAGTACCTGAGTTTCCTTTGTTTCCTTCTTCAGTTTATCCTAGATAGATTTTCTTCTGCAAAGTTCTACATAGTTTGTTAGTACCTCTGGATCCAATGTCCTCAGATCATAGGCTAGTATCTCAATTATCTCTTCTAGTGTAACTGGATTCTTGTTCTTGTTCCTGTTCTTCTTCTTCTTGCAAATAATTATGGAGGGACCTTTATGCAGAACCATAGCAAGTTCCTTTCCTTGGTCTGATGCGCTTGGTGAAGGCTTTGGTGTATGTGAACCTGTATCATGTTGCTTGGTCTCTCTATGTTAGTTAGGAGTGAATGTCTCCACAGGAACCTTGTCCTTAACTGCAACATCTCCTTCAGTATCCTTAGGAGTTGTATCATCTTGCTTCTTTTCTTCTTCAACTTTTTTTTCTTGTTTTCCTCCATCTATTTCCTTTTTCTCTCCATCTTTATTCTGCTCATCTAATGTGTCTTTTGGTTCCTCTGCACCCTTATCCTTGGGTATGCTTCCATCAAGCTTGGGTGAGTATTCCTTTTGTGAGATTATGTTAATTTCTTGTATTAACAATGGTATTTGGCCCAGTATATTTACATGTGCAACATCTATTGTTGTGTCTTGTTCCTTAGTTTGGTCTGGGGCAATAGTGACATCTTCATCTTGCTTTACCTCATTTATAGGATCTTCTCTGGTAATGTCAATGATAGTAATATCATGGAATATTTCATCTGTAGTTTCCATATCCTTGTTTTCTACTATGTTCAATGCTTCTTCATTAACATCATCAGCATCATATATTAGGATGTTCTCTAGGCTCAGTTTAGCCAGATCTTCCTCATTGTGTTTCTTGTTGGTAAGAGCTAAATGTGGCTCAAGACTTATGTCCTTTTTGGGTACATCAAGTATTTTTCTCCATGCCAAGCTCAATTAGATGTCCCTGTAGCACTTTGTAGGATCTCAATTTTGGTGAGAACCTTTTGGAATGCAACTTCATCATTTCTTCAATCTACTCCATTTTAGATTCATGTGGCATAACTAAATCTAGGGTATTTTCCCTTATTTATTTCTCTTCCTTTAGTGCATAGCTCCACCTTGCTGACAATCTATTCATAAGTTCTTGTGGCATCTTATCTTCAAATTGTATTGGTACATATTTGAATATTCTCATCATTGTGATGATTTCCTCCTCTATCTTGTTCTAGTCCTAGGGGTCCAAAGTTAGCCATTTTCTAATCTTGGGGTCAGTTATTGAACCTGAATTGATGGTAGCTACACATACCTCATCAATTATGGTAGGGAATTGGTTCTTAATAGGTTTTTCATCATATTCAATGTCCTCTATGTCCTCTTTACTTCTGAGGAACTTTCTTCTTTTTGTTGGTTCCTTTTTCCCTATTTGAGGCTTCCTTTTGTATGTCCTTACTTTTCCTTTCTTGATCAATGAAATATTTGTATCCTTTTTTGTCTAACTTTTGGTCCTTAATGCAGCCGTAGTTATTGGCTTCTTTTTTGGTGGTGGTGCATAGGACTCTATAGATTCTGAGTCAGTCAAATTTTCTTCTTCACTAATGGTTGATTGTCCCCCAGTGTCTTCCTTCTATTCAGACTCTTCATCATTTACCGACAAATTTTTCTTTAGTGTCTTGACCATTTTTTCCTTCTTCCTATCAATCTTCTTCATAACTAAACATGTTTTAATTATTTCCTTGGATTCTTCATAGGTTCCAAACCTAGGTTGTGACTTGTCCAATGGTTCATTTATCAATGCTTCAATGGCATTGGTGTCTTTATCTATGTTGACCTCATAGTTAAAAGGTGTGAGCCATGTTGTCCTCGGTATAGCTGGCTTGATATAGGTGTAATCAGTGTCCAGCATAAAACCAATTTCAGTTTTATACTTTTCCACTAGTTGTTCTGGAATCCTCATTATTTTCTTCATTCTTTCCTTAAATCCAGTGAAGTACTCATCCATAACTGATACAAATTTGTCACCTAGTGACTTGATGAATTCATTGATTTGTATGGTCACTAGTCGAGAAGTAACCCAATTGACATTTCCTATGGATGGAAAAGATTCTTAAAAATAGAAAAATATGCACATTATAAGTGAACCAAACTTACATGAGTTAGACTTTGCAGTCCTGATTTTCCTCATGTTCTCCTCCAATTGCTTCATTAGAAGCTTGGATAAGTTCAATTGTAGACCCTTCTTTACTATCTTATGGGCAATGTCATTTGCTCCACATGAAATGATGTTTAACCTACTGGCCTGGTAGAACTTGTAGCCTAGCACACGTGCACCAATTTTTAGTGATGGGTATTTGATGGTGTTAACCTTTAATCCTCTATTATCCCATACTGCACTTGTCATCTTCTCAATGTCAGGGTGAGGAGGGTGTTTAAGTGCCTTGGGCTTCTTGGTTATAGGATAACCGGTCACAGTGTATATCACATCTCTGATGATCTATTTTGGCTCATCTAGCCACATCTTTCAGTCGTGCACTCTTCTCAATACTACCCAAATCCATTCGGTCTTAAACTCCCTCAAAAACATTAGGGAATTTTTCAGCCCTTTCACCTTGATATGTTTGTGCTCTTCTTTGATGTTCCCATATGTTCATATCTTCTTGTAAGCTTTCTCAAATTCCAGGTCTCCAACATCTGCAATCTTACAGTGAATGTAGGATTGAACATCCTCAATTAGTAAAACCCTAGGTGGTATTGCTGAAATAGCTCCAACATTGTCAGTTTGAGTTGCAACCTCTAGATATAACTTATAAAGAGGTTCCTCACATGTAGTGTTCTTGATGAGGTTAACCTTCTTATCCTTGACATTTTTCAACTTGGGAGTGTGAGACGTGGTTGCCATCATTTATTCAAAATTATGGATTTTTGAATATAATAAAACAGTGAGCTCATTGATCTTTGTTACTTGCTTTAACCTTCTGTAGTTGTTGTTTGTTCAGAATCTAAATGTCATGAATCTACTTGGAGTGCTCTACAATCTGGTCACTTTTTTTTTGCTTTTCTCTGCTCTGCTTCTTCTCTCTAAATTGTTGGTGAATAATGAGCTCTTCTGTCTCCCTATTTACGGTGCCCTAACTAGCACAATTAATTCTCTACCCACTTGTCAGGTGTTGACGACAAAGTTTCTCGGGTTCCTTTCCAACTTTGTTTTTGGTGAAAACATGATGCTCGGGGCAAGTGCCAACTCATTCAACTTTTCATACATTTATCGATGATTCTCGGTATGTGGCAAAGACATCAATGCATTTTACATGATTACTGACGAGGCTCGAGTTACATTGATTAACTTGGTTTCAACATGTACACTGATGATTCTCAGTAAGCTTTGAAAAGTTACCTTTGTATGTTAACCAATGCTTTTCAGTGTGTATTAACCAACGAGATTGAATTCACAGAATCATAACAAGTAATACCATAGTACATCTTTAATCATGATGATTTGGCATTTTAACAATGTATAATGGAACTGAGGTAAATTATAACTTAGTATAGTACAGTTCTATAGTTACTTGTTCATCTTAGGTGGGGGTGGTGATGACACTAGATCCATTGGATAAGGTGTCACCAACTGCATTGCTTGGTCTAGCATCATCAGTTTTTGTATCTTTCCTCCACATTTTGTTTCTCACCTTCCCAATGTCTTCAATGGTGTTTCCATTGGCAAAGGTGCTTGTCTCTATCACTCGGTCTCTCCATTCCTTTCTTATATGACCAACTTTATGATAGTGTAAACATGCCATTCCAGGGTTAGTCGAGCTCCTAGAGTTTCTCATCCATTTTCTCATAGAGTTTGCAGCTATGTGTCCAAATATTTGACATGTTGTGTAGTTTTCCCATGTATTGTAATCCCAAACATATGAGTTACCAACTCTTTTCGATTGATAAGTATTTTCTTGATCTTTAGGCTTTCATGCTTGCTTTTTCTTCTTCTTGCATTCAAGAGATGTGTGCCCATGCATTTTCCAAGTAGGATAGTATTCTTCCATGTAGATTTCCTTCTTTGGTTGCTTCACCTCAGATTTACATTCATATGCTTTGTGTCCTTTCTTGTTACATTTATAACAAATTGCTATGAATGAAAGTGTGGATTGAGGAATACCTTTTATTTTTCTCTTGCAAATATTTAATGTGTGTCTTGGATTCCCATACTGATTGCATGGCTACCTTCTTGGTCTTGGATTTGTGCAGACATTCTTTGGATCACCTTGGTATGGTGATTCTTCATTTTTGGTATACCCTAGTCCAGTATTGTTGTTGACTCTTCGTTGTCCATCCAATAAATCATCCATCCTTTTGGTGATTTCTTCATCTCTCTTGATCATGTCATTGTGTCATTGCTAAATTATCACTTCATCTTTCAGTGTTTCATTTTCTTCTCTTAACTCACCAATGCCTTCCAAATTTCCATTCAATTTTATGTTCATTTGGTTTGTCTCCTGACTCATAAGAATAATCTAATTGGTGATGTCATGATGATGTTCTGTAAGTCTTTGTATTTCTGACTCTTTCTCTTGTAGGTTTTCAGTGATCTTCCTTCTATCATCAATTCATAGTGTTCTTTCTTTCTCATCTTACCATCTGTGTCTCTTGACCGATTTGCAGTGATTTCACTTAACCAGGCAAATATTCATTGATTTTATTTAGATTTATAATGATGCCTTTAGGTGTATCTGATGTGCTACTTGATGTAGATCCTAAAGACACAAATAAATCAGGTATCTCTTCCTCATGATAGTCTGTTTCATTACAGTGAGATTCCATAATCTTTCTTTCATCCAGCAACTGTCTCTTCTTGATTCTAGCTTCTTTATATTGCTCATAGAAGATCTGTATCTCTAACTTCTGATTCTCAATACTCTTGTCTAGCTTGTACCTTTCCATTAAATGATCTTTTCTCTTAAGTCTTTAAAATTTTCAAATAAGAGTTCTATCTCTGATACCAATTGTTGGAAATAATGGAATGGTGTACTAAGAGGGGAGGGGTGAATGAGTACCCTCAAAACTTTTGTCAATTAACCTTTATCCTTTTGTAATAAATATATTGTATTACCAACCATTTATTCTATCTTATCTTTGTGTATGTTATATCAATTCATAATTCAATAAGCCTGTACAACATTCATGAATGTATAGACACATGACACAAGATTTGGTAACACAGAAAACCCCTGTTAGAAGGTGAAAACTACGGTGGGTATGAAACCCACAAAGCTTCACTACCTGTAGAATGGAAGGGGCCACTTAAGGATTACAATTTTGATCACTTTCGATGATCTAACCTATTAGGAGTATTATAAAGAGACTAGTTAAGGTCTACTTTGTTAATACCTTTAACAACAATGTTTAGTGTGCACTTGGTTAAGAGATTTATAAAGGATTGGTAAATCCACCTTTCTCAAGGATTTCTTCTATTTTCTACACTTGTTAGAATGTAGTAAAAAATATTCAATGACCCGAGTATGTGTAATCTACAATTTCTGATTACATATCCAATAAAAATTCCATGTATATTTATCACCTATTGTGATTGATAAATACCTATGTTCTACTCTATAGCCTTGGTTCTTGTTCTTGAAAACTGAATTCATCTTTGGATGTTCTTCTGCATAAAAATCTAAGTCTGATCTTTGGATATGTTTCTCGGCTATAATCATCATCACACACAATGTTATTATTGATTGCATATTTTTTTATACATTGATTTTGACCTAGAATGATTTTTACGTATCACAATGATAACTAATGGAAAAACATGTCTTCAATTTTTATGATACAAAGTTCTTGTAGGGTGGTGGAAGTTAGTGATTTATTGGTTAGCCTTTACAAACTATCCTCTAACCTTTTATACACAATTGAATTTGACCATTTACAAGAATTTTATAATTCCTTCCATCTATTTTATAGTTACAACTACCTTCAAGGAAAAAAATGCAACTCTTGTATGAGTTCTTGCAATGTTTTGAAATATTAGACTATGCAACTTTTGACAGCTTTAATGTTTGGCCTCCAAACTTGACCAAAATTTACATGGACAATATTATCAATTCAAAATGGACTCAAATAGGAAATTTACATCATTTCTCACCAATTTTAGGCATATTCATACATTTTGACCACTTAGAGTCAATAAGAACCTTATTAAACTACTTAGTGCAAATAACTCAAATTGCCTTACATAATGACTCGTCATGACTTGAAATAACTCATAATACATAAAAATGGGCTTATGGAATTAACATTGATGAGATTTAATCTTGAAATGTCTTCTTCACCTCCTGGAACTAGGTGCTCCTATGCCACACTCTTTTCATATTAAATTGTTATTCATGATGCAAGATTTTTGTGTTATTTCATCATATCTTCACTCTTTATTTCTTTTAAATTGACATTCCTTCTTCAAATCTACCCACTATTTACATTGAATATTATATTTATCTATGAAAAAAGCTATCCTACTCCATGAATAGGTTTATCCATTGTTTTTCCTTCCCTGGATGCCATGAAAAGGCCGCTCTGCAAACAAGAGGAAAATATTAACAAAATATGGTATTGAAATGACTTTTTAGAAACTAATAGAAACATTAAGAACAAAATAGATGGAATATAATATATTGGTGAGTTAACTCTCAATGAAATGACAATCAAAGAATTAGGTCTCATTTTTGTTTGTTTGACTGGGTTTTGATCAATCTTTACTTAGGTATTGACACTTTGTAAATGAGATAGGAATAAAGGTATTAATGGTGTTTGATCAAGGATATGTGTTGCAGAGAATGGTAATTGACATGAATAAGTTAGTGACAGTTTTAAGTCTGATTAACTATGGGTAAAAAAGGTTTTAATTGTCCTTACATTTTCATAAGAGTTGAATGGGTAGAAGACAAAAAATAATAATGGTTTATTATTATTATTATTATTGATTGGATCAAAATCAATGACAATATTGTTTCTATTAAAGTGGACTGTAAGATTCTTTATGTGTATAGTAGTTAAGATCCATTGAGGAAATTGTGGTGATATGATCCATTTGTTGATCGTATAATGAGAAAGGTATTGATAAGTTGATCTCACTATCTTTGTTCATTTAAAAGTTGATAAAGGCAGGGTGGTATTGGAGGATTAGAACTAAGAGAACATGGAGAACCATGACCAATTTTTGGTCAACCCATGTGATAAGGCCATGGAAAGGCCATTTGTACTATTTTTTATTTTAGATATGTTTGTTATGTTAATTTGAGTCATTATGTAAGGGTAATAAAGCCAATTTGCTTTGTAAGGCCAATAATGACCTCGTGGGTCAAACTTGGTCAAAGAATTCAAATATTAGGGGAAATCATAGAGATAATTTTTTTGGGTCATAGTTATCATGTTGACAAATATTTGGGCCACTGCAAAGTCATTTGAATCAAAATGTCAAAAATTACAAAATGTTGCAAAATTGCTTTTGAAACATTTGCATTAAAAGTTGTCAAAGTGATTTTATTCATTAAATTAAGTAGTACCTATATTGGACATGTTTATATACCCCTATTTTAGTTTATTTTATTAATGGTGGATTTTTGTATGAATATTTTTGAAGAAAGACAGTAAAATCAACCTTATTTTATGTACTTTTCATTGTTTTGTGACTGTAGCTATGAATTGTATGGCTTTGTATGATTCTATTTTGACCTGAACTTGGATATGGATGATATTAAATTGTATCACCTTTCATTTTACTTTTATTTCATCAATTTTAATTAAATATAATGAAATATATGTTCATTTTAGTGATCACATTTTCTAGATTTCCAAGTAATAGTTGCATTGCAGTGATTTGTATAGATTTGTATAGGGTTTTTATGAACTACACGTGGTATGGATGGAAATATTGATGAACAAACTTATATTTAAGACCATTTTTAAGAAAAGCCAATAATTTTTAAGGGAGATATAGTTGCTCTTGTACACATGGGTCTGAAACCCTCCATGTCAAGGGTTTGGAAGAAGATGTGTTGGTAACTTTTAATTGAGCAATTGAAAAATTCTAAATCTTTGGAATCTAATAATATTTTGAAGTACCTTTATTTTACAAATTTTTTTAGATTGAAATATTGAGTCGTTGAAGATAAACTTGATGCCCTAGGAAAAAAACTTGTGTGTGTTTTATCTGATTCATAGTATATCAATCTATTTTTGAAATGAATGTTCCAAAAAAACACATGTTTATTTAGACATATGTTGAATCACTTCAAAATAGTCACTCAAAACCATTTTTATATTATGGATATCATGTCTTCTTTGAGAATAAGGTAAAAAAATACTCCATTTGTTGTTCTAAATTATGCCTTGTGATTGGATTACCAGTCGAGTTTAGAGGGGGGTTGTTTCAAATCAGAGTCTTCATATTACAACATGTAATCAATAGTGTTTGTGTGGATGTTAAGACTCATTTTATGATAGAGATTTGTCTCATTTGATTTAATGATCAAGGGTTGAAAGGAGGTTTTGGCCAACCTTTTGAAAAGTCAAGGCCTAATGTTTTTTTTGGATTATTCTAGACATTGTAAGATTTTTTTTCTTGAAGATTCATAGCCACGTTGAAGTGTATTTTGGTGATCCATGAGTCAAAAATTATTGATGATGTGTGTTGAACCTTGGAAGAGTCTTTTGAAGGAGATGATGAATTGACAAGTAGAGAGTCCTTAATATTGTTAGATGCCTCAAATCCATTGAATTGGAGTCTTGAAGGGATATGTTGGTCAGGAAGTATCCTTGAGTGTGTGTTGGAATAGGATGCTCTACATTACAAATGAAATCCTTGTTATTGCATGATAAAACCATAAGAAAATGAGACACACCAATAAATATTTTTTTTCTTCCCAAGTTATTGGTAACTTACATTGCATACTTCTAAAGTCATTTATAATACATTGAAACTTCATCTTATTGCAAGGTTTCATAAAGAAATCTTAGAGACCACATTTGGAAATAAATCATCTCTAGTTGTTGTAAGTTGAATTGTTAGATCAAGCATTTCATCCATTGTAAAAGACAAGGAATATCAGTTTATTTTCATATTACATCACTATAAGTGATCAATAAACACCTACAATAGCATAATTTGTGAAAGTTCTATCAGACATTTCTACACTAGTAGTTACACACCTTTTTCATTTCAAACGGTGAGCTAATAGTTTTAAGGAAAATATATAATTAATCTTTTGATATAAGATAATTAGATTTTGGAATAAATCAATTGAATTGTAGAGATTACTATTTAGATTTCAAAAAGATTTCAAACTCTATAGGTTGTGTTTTCAATTGCAGGAAAAATAGGTTTTAAATGGGGACCCGAAACCCCTTACAAGCTAGAAATAGAGATATGACAATGAAACACCCCAAAAAGAGATAGGACTAGAAACCAGTACGTAGAAAAACTAACAACAAAAAATAGGAAAGAAACCAAAAGCCAAAAACCCACAAAAAAAGACCAACCACTAAACCCAGAAACTAGAGCACTAGACCAGCTCCTTACAAGCCTCAGCGGCTTCCTGCTTCACTTCAGATATCTTCTTTATCGCAGCATTGAACTCAGAGAGTTCCTGGATTCTGTCATGAATTTTCTTCTTTCAAGCTGATCTCGTGCATTTTCTGGGGCCTTCATCTTCCAGGTTCTCACTAATGTCCTCTGGTTGGTTACCTGGTGACCCAGTATCCAGCTCAGCCTTTATGGTCAGGAAACAATCCATGGATGAACCCATAAAGTTGTTGTAATCTAGCATATGTTTTTTCATAGTATTCTCCAGCTTGTAACTACTGGACATTATTGTCCTCATCATTGGTAACCTTGTGCTCCTTGGTGTTAGGGGCAGACTCTATCTGAGTCTGCAGAGTATCTACCTTAGCAGCAATGGAGCGATACCTAAGGTGTAAGTTCTTGATCTCCTGGAACACCCATTTCATTAACCAAAAGGAGTACATTGAGGTAGCTTTGGCAATTTGGAGAACCCCAAAAGGAGGATCAATCTTATTGTCCATGTCATCCTTAAGTAATAGAACATTTCTTTCCTGTAGGTCGACAATCTTGATAAAAGGAATGTTCCAAGAGTTACCAGGGACATTGTCTATCTTCTTCTCAGGTGAATTTGAATCCTTGACAGGGGAAATGTGCTCCACCTCTGTAGGTTCCTTCTGAGTATCTTGATCACAACCCATAACCACTTAAAGCTTTGCCGAGATCGGTACATCATGATCTTCAAAAATATCATACTCAACCAAAATAGGCACTTTCTGACCTTCCTCATCCTCCTTCTTGTCCTCTCTATTTTTCCTGCAATCCAAAATTTTATCTTTGTCCATAGAGCCCATCACTTCCTCATATGTGTTATCATTCTCCTCTGTAACAGAGTTCAAAACCAAGGAAGTAGAGTAACTATCTTCCTTTGTAGAATCAGCCATATTGTCATAGCCTTCCACACTATCTGCAGAGGTATCCGTATCCATGGTAGTCTCCTTCTCCTTCTTAAGTTTTTTGCCTATAGAACTCTTGTCTTTCTCATTCCCATCCCTAATTCTCTTTTTTCTCGAACCATATTTGGACGGGGTTAAGACAGGGCTAGCCCTAGCCCTCTTCTTAATATGTTCTACAATTAAAAGGATCAACCCTTCATGTAGAATGGGTTTCTTCTCCTTTTTCTTGTACTGGACAATGCTAGAGCAGAGAGATTGTAAAATAAAGAAAGGCAGAGAGACCCTAATTTTATGCTGAAAATGACAGAGAAAAACAAAGTGGTAAGAATGGTCTCTTTTAAACCTGCCGTCTAGGGTAACATACTCCATGATCACCACCATAACAGTATCCCAATTGTCTTTGAATGAATCTACATCATAGCATCCCACAGACTCTTTAACAAGGTTTTTTTCTCCTCCTTACTCTTGGGAAAGCGCCAAATTGCCTTTCGAGAAACCTTACTATCCTAGAAGAACTTTATACCCTTCGTGTTGAGCCCAAAGATCTCTGCTATAAAATCCTCTATGATATTAACAGTAATTCCCGCTATGGTCACCGCCCCATTTTTTCAGGAATCCACAAATAATTTAGTAGCACTGTCTTTAGCCCCATGCAATCTTTCCATGTAAGTAGTAAGACCACGCTTCTCAAGAATGTCCTAGGATTCCAGTATTTTTTTCCATTTTACATAGTCCTTTGGCTCTTTGTGGTTAAGCCCTCCTCCCATGATCACACAGTTCTCAGAAAAGGAAGGAAACGCAGAGAGAATATAGTAATTCCAAAAACCGGAAACTCTATAGGTTGTGTTGACAATGAAGATTAGAGGGATAAGATTGAAATTTTAGGCACACATATTAGATAATGGTACAAATTAGTTGTTTGAAATTGGAAAATTCTTCAATACACTTAAGAGAAATGGTAAAATGAACAACATAATACATTGGAAATGCTAAAACTGTGCACAACATTGAAAAATATGCAAATATTTGATTGTATATGTATTTCAGATCAAACTAAAAATTGAATTCTAGGTGGATAATGTAACCATTGAAAGACCAATAAATAAAACATCCAACTTAGATTCAAATTACAATAATAGTGATATTCTATAGACAACACTAAATTTATGCCTTTTATGAGTGGCACAATCAAAACAATTCAACTGCTCATCATTTTTTATCAAACAAACGTATATAATTGAAGAAAAAGGATTACAATATATTAGCATATGAAACATATTATATCATACTAATTTCATACAACAACCATAATCAAAATAACATCACTCAAATTTTTTGCTTTATTTCAAACAGAATTATATAACAAAATTGTAGTTCTCATTTCTCAGACTTGACCATTAGGAGCAGTATCATTCTTGATCCAAAAATAACTCATCATCTCCACCCTCATTCTATACTTTTTTTTTTTTTCCAAAAAACCTTCTAACCCTTCATCATCTTTTTTCCCTTTCTTCTCCTATTTATGGTAGTTAATTGATGTAGTCCTAAACTGAACAAATTTTCATTTGATTGCTTCAGAAGGCATATATTGAAAATAAAAATATAAAATGTACAAATAATTAGTACTAAAATATGCGTCTGTGTGACAGTAGATTCAACTAAAATACAAAACCAAATCAATGAGATTTTATGCTACATTTGTTCTAGAGTATACAATAGAATAATTTTCTTTGATGACTGCAATTTGTTGCCCATTTGTTGATAGACTAAAGAAATAGGAAATTTTGTCTATTTGAGTTTTAATTGATAGGTGTGTCTAAATACTTGAGAACACATTTATTATGTGTGTGTGTGTGAATTATTGAGACATTGTTGGCCGAGACCTAATTTGGAGCAGATGGAGTCTTTTTTTAAGTCTTGGTAGTGTCTCTTTACTAAGTGTAAATTGGCTTAATGGAGTGGGCTTGCCATGAACATATCTTCTATTATTACCAGATGAAACATGGCATTTTTGGGAATTGAAATAGAGCAATTTTCTAAAGTTGTCATTTTAAACTAATGGCTAATAGGAGTAGTAGGGATATTAGTGTTGATATTTTTTGATCTCTTGGATTGGCATTCCTTTGGCTGATCTGCAACTTTGTACAATGGGATTTAGTTGCTCATGGATGAATATGCACTCCTCTAGATGAAATTTTTGTGGTCTTTCAATAAATCTTGTCATTAACCCCATAAAATCCTCCATTACCTTGTTTTGCTACCATTTTCTCTAGGATTTATGTTGTCCCTTCATGAAGATGTGTTGTCCCAAGCATTAACACACTATAAAATCCCAAAGAATATGTTACACTTAAATTAAATATACATTTTTCCTTCATGAATATTGTTGTTTACATTTGTTAAAAAAATTGTTTAAACACTAAAATCGACTACTCTTATTATTTCTCTTTATAAAAAATCACTTCTATTGAAGACATGAATGCTCCTAGTATGAAATATTCCCTTTTATGACATTGATGCTTCAATTATATCACACTCATAATATTTATTCACATTTTTTTATTCTCATGGATAGGTATTGAAGAACTTTCTTGGGCAATAAATCTTGTTTGGATAGGACTTGGGGACTTTTGATAACACATGCAAGGAATTCAAAGTTTACTGCAACAAATTTGAAGTCAGGGAGGCCCTCTGTAGCAAATTGAAATGTAATTTGGAACCCGAAATACATGCATATTTCATTCTTATTAGGTAAATATCAATTAAATGTAAGATAGATCTTATAACAACTCATTATATCCTCTTCTTTCTGTTATGGTCTCTATTAAAAGTGACTACTTTCAACAATCTTTTGGCATCTCTATTTTCAGATTTATGTATTTTTTCTTTAAATTAGAAACTAAATTAATACTAGAATTTATAATATTATAGATGCATCAAAGTCAAAGCTTGACTACAGATAAATATCATGCATATGATGAGAGAGTAGTTAATGAGGGGGGGAATTGACAAATATCCATGTCCATGTAAAAAAAATGTCTTGGTGGAAAGGCGAAAAAAAGAAATGTGATTTATCTACATATAATAAAATATGGGCATAGTGGTATAATCCCTTGGGCTTATAATTATTGTAAATATATGATATAATTACATACACTGAGAGATGAACATGCAAAACTCATAGATAAAGTGACACCAAATATAGTTGAAGAGGCAAAAGATTTGACGAAGGGTTGAAGTTTATATAATGTTGCATGAGGGTCTAAATGATGGTGGGGATAAGTGATGTAGCACTAATCTTTATCCCCCTAGCTTCTCCTAGGGTCTCCTATGCCAACCTCCTGACCTACTAGGGTTATTTCACTAACCCTAGGCTCCTAAGGTTTCTTCTCACAAGAACCTAACAGTTTCAACTAGTGAACACCAAAAAGGTACAATCCAAACTCTTCATGCTCTCTCCTAGACCCAAATTGGTCCTTCTTGCCCCATCTGCACAATTTGATCCAAATGGATCCCAAACATTCCCAAATGGAAAGGTACTCTCCAAGATTATTAAGAGGACCAATTTCAATGTCCACAACCTTACTTGGAAGTGTAACCCTAAATGAGTTCCAAATTCAAAGGCAAATTCACCCAAAAGAGGGCTACAAGCTTTAGCCCTAATTAGGCCCTTTTTCTGCAATAACTCTTAAAACCTCCAAACAAGTATGAAAATTAATTCCATATCCTGATACCCTTTATCAAAAACCTAAGGATTTTCTAGGTCTTGGATCTCAGAGGTGTCCGTACAGTTTCTTCTACATTCATGCCTAAAATTTAGGGTTTTAGGTCTTTGTCACTATGTGCATACAAAATGGATCTTCTTGGCTAACAAAAAAACTCCTCCAAACTTCTCCTCTGAGATGAGGATCCTTCACTAGATTTCCTACCTTCCCAAATTCACTGATTTAAGCTATGAATGCTTTTAATCCCTCTAGAAAGCTCTGCAATCATTGGTGATCCCTAGCCATGGCACTCTGGCTCGCCTAGGGAATCACTTTAAAATTGTCTGCCATAACTTCTTCAGACCCCCCTTCACTATACACAATTTTTATGGAGTCACCTTCCATAATCCAAGAGCCTATGCAAATGCTATGGTGGAAAATGGATTTATGACCCCATTTGTTCACAATGCCTAGTTCAGGATAGTGACAGTGCTAAAAACAAAAGAATTTTAAAAAGAAACTAAAACTATTGAATCCAAAAAAATAAAACCAGAAAAAGCATTCAATAAACATACATTACTCAAATAAATGCTCACAGAAGTTCCTTCAATCCATTAAACACTCTGATCACTCCAAAACACAAAAGCTGTAACTATATATCAAAATCACAGCATGTGCACAATGTGACTTCAAAATGCCAACCCTATAAAAATCTCAAGGATGGTCTTATATAGTTGACCAAGAAACTAAATTTTTTTTTTATAAATTTAAGAAACTAATTCCATCGAAGTTGCATTTTTGTCATAAATGGTGTCAATGTTGTCAATGACAACATTGACAACTTTTGCAACTTTTTTGGATATGTTATCCAAACTTGGTCTAACCTTGTCCAAAGTTGTCCAAACCACTATTTAGGATGAAATAACATAAAATAGGACCTCTATTCCCTTATTTGACTCATTTGGAAATTAAATACCAAAAACACCCTATTAGACCTAATTGGACACAAAGGTCTCTAAAGGACCTAATAAGACACATCCTCCTCCTTGACACTCTACACACTAGGACTCTGGGTCTCTTATTCACCTAGTGGTTTGGATAGAACCACTATAAGAAAAAACATAGAAGAATCCCTAGGTTAGATTGTATCAACTATCCCACCTAGGTTCTCCTACACCATACTCCCCCAAAAGGGAAAAGCTATGTCACTCCTATGGAGAGGAGATCCTCTAAGATGCCCACCTTCTTGAAATCTGCCTTTGAAATCCATGAGGCCTCTAACTCTACTCTATCATTCCACTCAATCAAATGTTCCATGTAGACATTATGTCTAGTAGTCTACTTAACTCGGGAGTCCAGAATTTTTTCAGCTACCATCTAAAACTTGGGAGGTAAGACAACAACCGTCACATCATCACTAACCCCCTAACTGTTTGGATTGATCTCATACATCTTCCCTATGAACTGAATTAAATATTGAACATTAAACACTACAGATATGCTCAAGTCTGAAGGTAAGTCCACTTTATAGGCATTAGCCCCATATTTTGACAATATTTTGCAAGGTCCCACCCTTTTCATCTGAAGCTTGGTAGGGACACCCTTCTGTAGCCTTGATTTGTTTAGGTGGACCATGAAATAGTCACCCACCTCAAATTGAACATCCTTTCTCTTCTCATCAACTTTGGCTTTCAACTTATGTTGGTTGTCTTGGATCTGCTTCTTGACTTGGTCTTGGATCTCTTTCATGGTATGGGTGAAGTCCTCTGCATGGCCACTTCTCTACTCCATCCCACCAATATCCCTAAGCTCACAAACACCCCTAGGGTGCATGCCATAAACAACCTCAAATGGGCTCTTTCCTATCATCCTATTCTTACTATCATTGTAAGCATATTCAGCTTGGGGAATGACAACATCCCAATTCTTCCCACACTCCTTAGTTAGTCACTGAAATAGGTTACCCAACACCCTATTTACCACCTCAATTTAGCCATCAGTCTGAGGGTGGTAAGCTAAACCAAAAGATATATTAGTTCCCAATCTTGACCACAAATTCCTCCAAAAATGACTCATAAATTTCACATCCCTATCAGAAAGTATACTCAAAGGAAGACCCTAAATACTCACAATCTCCTTAAAAATAAAATAAGCAATGTGACTAGCATCATTGGTATTTTTACATGGAATGAAATGCCCCATTTTAATAAATCTAACAACAACTACATAAATGCTATAATGCCCCTGCTTCATTTGTGGTAAACCCACAATAAAATCCATACTCACACACTCCCATGGCTTGTTAGGGACTGGTAGAGGCTGATACATCCCTGAATTATTCATTCCTCCTTTTTCATTCATGCAAACAACACACTGCTCCACATATTTGGTGACATATTTCACCAACTTTGGCCAATAGTAAAACCTTTGGACTAGTTCCAAGGTTTTTTCCTTACCAAAATGACCACTTAGAGAACCATTATGTTTCTCTTGGATGAGTTTCATCTTCATTGACCCTTTAGGTACACACAACTGATTGCCCTTGAATAAAAACCCATTCTATAAAGTAAAATCAGATAACTTGCTATGAAAATGATTTTTAAAATCAACACATACCTTATAGGCCTCACCAAAATCCTCATCTGCTTTGTAGAGGTCTCTGAAACTATCAATCCCAATGCTATTCAAGTGGACTTCTTGCACTGTCAAAAATCTCCTACTTAAGGCATCTGCCACCTTATTAAGTTGACCCTTATTGTTCTTTATAGTGAAAGTGAATGCCTGCAAGTACTCCATCCACTTCAAATGTCTATTGCTAAGATTTTCTTGTGTGTTAATGTAACTAAGATCCTGCTTGTTAGTAAATACAACAAACTCTTTAGGCAATAGATAATGCCTCCACTTTTTCAAAGATTGAACTAGAACATATAGTTCGAAATCATAAGAAGAGTATTTCTTCTTAGCCTCATTCAGTTTCTCACTAAAGAAGGCAATTGGTCTCCCCTCTTGACTCAATACACCCCCTACTGCCATTCCACTAGCATCACATTCAATTGTAAACAACTTATCAAAGCTTGGAAATTATAGGATTGGTTGAGTGTCCACTTGTTTCTTCAACAACTCAAAGGCTTTTCCTGCATCTACTATCTATCTAAACTTATTTTTGACCCCCCCCCCCTTTATTGTATCCATCAATGGTGCACATATCCCAATAGAATTTCTAATAAAATTCCTATAAAATTGGGCAAGGCCATGAAAAATCCTTACCTTAGTAGCTGTGATAGGTGGAGGCCAGTTTAGGATGACAACAACTTTGTCTTTGTCTATCTTCAAAGACCCCTTGGACACTACAAAGCCAAAGTAGATTAGTTCTGGTTTGAAGAACTCACATTTCTCAAGGTTGATAGCTAATTTATCCTCATGCAACCTTTTTAATATTGCCTCTACATTACTGATATGCTCCTCTCTTGTCTTGCTAAATATTAGTATATCATCAAGATATACCACCAAAAACTTCCCTGTGAAGTCCTTGAGAACCTCATTCATAAGCCTCATGAATGTGCTTGGATCATTAGAGAGTCCAAATGGCATAACAAGCCATTCATATAACCTATCTATTGTCTTGAATTTTTTTTTTCATTCATCACCCTCCTTCACCCTAATTTGGTGATAACCACTCTTCAAATCCAACTTTGTAAAGTACATTTCCCCTCCTAGGCAATCCATAAGATCCTCTATCCTAGGTATAGGGAACCTATACCTTATTGTGATTCTTTTTATTGCCCTTGAATCAATGAAAAACCTCCATTTTCCTCCCTTCTTGGATGTCGGAACAATCGGTACTGCACAAGGGCTAATACTCTTCTTGATCAATCCTTGATCCAAGAGTTCCGACACTTGCCTAGCTACCTCCAAGTTTTGATTTGAAGTCATCTTGTATGCTGATTTTTTGGGAAAGGATTCCCCTTGTACAAAGTCTGTTTGATGAATTATAACCCTCTTAGGTAGTAGGGTTACAAGAGTGCCATCACTCAATATGTCATTGTACTTCTCAATAAATTCTTGCACCTCCTTTGGTAATGGCTCCTTCATTGATTGTTCCTCCTCCTTTAGTCTTAGTACAATAGCATAACCTTCCCCATCATCATCCTTAATGTCGTTGACAAATTGCTTACCACTACATAACATAACATTTGGAGTTTTAGTTTGTGGCTCTTCATCTTCTAACAAAGACTGAATTTTGAAATTCTTCCCTCCTTTTTTGAATGTGATGGAATTCTCCTTCCCATCATACACTACCCCATTATCAAATTTCCAAGGCCTCCCAAGAAGCAAATGGAAAGCATCCATTGGTAGGATGTCACAAAGAAATCTTTCCTTGTACCCTGCTATTGAGAAATTTGCCCATGTTTTCTCATTGACCAACACACTTTGGCCTTTGTTGAGCCATGTCACCTTATAGGGATTCACATGGGGTATCTTGGATAGCTTAATTTTCACCACTACCTCTTCTGAAGTGATATTGTCAGTTGAACCAGAGTCCACTATCGCTTTGCAGACTTTGCCTAAGATCTTACATCTTATTCTAAATAGATCTCTCCTATGCTTGGGCTCGTCTTTGATTGGTTGCCTTATCAACACTCTTATGAACATTAAATTCTCACCCATCTCAGAATCCAGATGGTCTACTTTAGGGATTTTGACACTTGAGGTGTCTTCATGTGTATATGCTATCCTCTTGTCACTATTTGATGGAGAAGGTTTTTCTTGACATCTATAAGCTGGATGGCCTAATTGTCCACAATAATAACATTTCATGGTTGCAAAATAAGAACTAATCCTAAGCTCCTCTTCCTCTGTTAGGGCCACCATGATTACATCTGCCTCTATTATAGCCTCCTCTTGAACTACTTTCATTCTGTTTCTCTATCAACTTGTTCTCTCATTGGGATCTTTGTTCACTACCCCTTCCTTGGTAGCCTCCTCTTTGACCCCTTTGGTCTCTTCCTCTACCTCTATTGTTGTTGTTATTCTTGAATCCAGAATCCCCTTTCTTCTTGTTCTTTTCTTCCACTTTTATAGCCAATTGATGACACTTTTGAATTGTAGTAGGTGTCCATAGGCTAATCTCCTCTTGGATGTTCCACTTAAATCCACCCAAGTATCTACCCACTTTAATTGTCTCTTCTACTTGTAATTTAGACCTTAGACACAATCTCTGGAATTGCTCGGTATATGAGGCCAAATCTAGGTCTTTCTATTTCAATTTTTGTCTCTTCCTATGATGTTGGATCTCAAAATCCTCTGGAAGATAGTTCAACTTAAACTTAGTTACCATGGCATTCCAATTTGCTATTGGTTTCTTTCCCATGCTCACCCTTTCATCCTGAAGGTATTTCCACCAAGTCAAGGGTCACCCTTTAAGTCTAGACATGGCCACTTTGATCTTTTTGGCTTAAGATATACCCTCACACTCGAAGTGATTCTCCATTGCTTCAATCAAGGTCATGATTGTCTCAATCTCCATCTTTCCTCCAAACAAAGGTATTCCTTGCAAATCCCTGCCACTTAATGCCTTTATGGCCTTCAAGATAGGTTCTGCATTCAACATTGGATCTGGTTTGGGGATGAATTCTTCCTCTTCAATCTTTTTCTTACCCCTATTGCTGGTTTTAGCTTCAAAGTCTTTGTTCCTAGCAGCATCTGCTAGTTCTTTCATCTTTACCCTCATTGCATCCAAGGTACTCTCAGGGAGTCTATTTTTCTCCTTTTTCTCTTCCATGTCCTTGGCTAGTTCTATATTTGTCACCATCTTTTTAGAAACACTAGATTCCCCTTCTGACATATACCAATCTTCCAAAGTTTCTCAACTTGCTCTGATACCACTTTGATGTAGCACTAGTATTGCTCCCAATAGCTTCTTCTAGGGTCTCCTAGGCCAACCTCCTAACGTACAAGGGTTCTTTCACTAACCCTAGGCTCCTTAGGTTTCTTCTCACAAGAACCTAACACTTTCAACTAGTGAACACCAACAACATAGAATCCAAACTCTTCATGCTCTCTCCTGGACGCAAATTTTTCCTTCTTGCCTCATCTATACAATTTGATCCAAATGGATCCTAAACATTCCCAAATGGAAAGGTAGTCTCCAAAATTTTTAAGAGGACCAATTTCAATGTCCACAACCTTACTTGGAAGTGTAACCCTAAACGAGTTCTAAATTCCAAGGAAAATTCACCCAAACGAGGGCTACAAGCTTTATGCCTAATTAGGCTCTTTTTCTTCAATAACTCTTAAAACCTCCAAACAAGTATGAAAATGAATTCCATATCTTGATATCCTTTATCAATAACCTAAGGATTTTCTAGGTCTTTTCTCTCAGAGGTATTTGTATAATACCTCCTACATTCATGCCTAAAATTAAGGGTTTTAGGTCTTTGTCATTGTCTGCACAAGAAATGGATCTTCTTGGTGATGAAGGGTGCTCCCCTTAATGCCACAAACACATAACAGAAACATAGAAGAAACAAAAATTTGTAAGAACAAAAAAAATGGGCTTCTTATTATCTCCACAAATGTGGAATTACAAACTTTAAGAATTACAATATGCAAAGCCACATGGGCATTCCCCTTACAATATTCTATAGGACAAAGCCTCGAATTATTACCCAGATCCACCCCGAACTTCCCTAGACAACACTACGAGCCTTCTTTATATAGGCAATTTCCACTGCCCGAGAAGGTTCCAGAAATCCAGCAATTAAGGCCGACTACCCTTTAGCATTTAATTATTTTTCACTTTTATTACAAAAGGGTTGGCTTTAAATATTTACAAAACATGAGATTAGGTAGCCCAACTTCCGGAAGCCATAACTTTTGAACTGTAGCTCCGTTTGGCTATTATAACCACTTTCCAAAAAGGGGAGATCGCGATCTACAATGCCTAACTCACGAAGTGCCAGTCAGCTAGGGGTTCGACCTCGATCTGGAGCCTCTAAGGTGCTAAAAATTGAGCTCAAAGATTTTGCACCCTAAAATCTCAACAGTAAATCCTTAATAACTTCACCAATACAGATGATCTGGCAATGAAATTGAACTGGCATTCTTATATAACTAAGATGAACCTTCACCTGGAAAATTAGAACATTTTGAGTTCAAACGACCAACTTACTAAAAATAGTAAGTTTCCAAAAATAGCAACTTTGTACAAAATAGCCCTTATTGAATAGAAAAACACAT
>MU228274.1:31909-43781 GCA_018584345.1 Thuja plicata | reverse complement strand
TCCTTATCAGCTTCTGCATGGCCTATTCTAATGAGGATTCGATAGAACTCCTCTGTATACTCCTGGACAGATTTTCCTGCTTGCTTCAAACTTTGCATTTTCTTCAGTAGGTCAAGCTCATAATCAATAGGAATGATCTGTCGTTTCAACTTATCCACTATCCGATCCCATCTTGTTATTTTATCCTTTCCTCTTTGATTTTGCTCCAATTGAATCTCCTGCCACCAGATCTTCGCATGACCCTTCAGTCTGGCCTTTGCAAACTTGACCCGATCAGAATCCTCAATATCTTCATACTCAAAATATTCTTCACATTCGTTGATCCAGTCAATCAACTCATCTGGGTTAAGATTCCCTAAAAATGTAGGAACCTCAATCTTAGGTCTTTTCACAATCTTGGAAATGGCTCGGAAAAGCCTTTCTTCTTCTAGATTCAAAACTTCAACTTCTTCTTGATCATCATTTCCTTCTTCGGTTTCATCCTCACTTTCGTTTCTAACATTAAGATTCATTCCTCTATAAATCTCTTCTTGCAATTCTCGCACTTGTCTCTGGAGCTCTCTAACCTCAGGTGTCACAATGCCAGTTCTTCTGCCACGTTCCCTTTGTGGAGGCATTTTTGCAATGCGTGCTGAAACCGTAAGCACGGTCCTGGTGCAAACTGCCTCACAGTCAGCGATCTATTTACACACTCAGGAACTTCTCACTCTGATACCACTTGATGAAGGGTGCTCCCCCTAATGCCACAAAAACATAACAGAAACAAAGAAGCAACAACAATTTGCAAGAACAAAAAAAATGGGCTTCTTATTATCTCCACAAATATGGAATTACAAACTTTCAGAATTACAATATGCAAAGCCACATGGGCATTCCCCTTACAATATTCTGTAGGACAAAGCCTCAAATTATTACCCAGATCCACCCCGAACTGCCCTAGACAACACCACGGGTCTTCTTTATATAGGCAATTTCCACCGCCCAAGAAGGTTCCATAAATCGAGCCATTAAGGCTGACTACCCTTTAGCATTTAATTATTTTTCACTTTTATTACAAAAGGGTCAGCTTTAAATATTTACAAAACATGAGATTAGGTAGCCCAACTTCTGGAAGCCATAAATTTTGAACCGTAGCTCCGTTTGGCTATTATAACCACTTTCTAGAAAGGGGAGATCGTGACCTACAGTACCTAACTTGCGAAACTCTAGTCAACTAGGGGTTCGTCCTCGATCCGGAGCCTCTAAGGTCCTGAAAATTGAGCTCAAAGATTTTGCACCCTAAAATGTCAACAGTAAATCCTTAATAACTTCGCCAATATAGATGATCTGGCAATGAAATTCAACTGGCATTCTTATATGACTAAGATGAACCTTCACCTAGAAAATTAGAACTTTCTGAGTTCAAATGACCAACTTACTAAAAATAGTAAGTTCCCAAAAATAGTAGCTTTGTACAAAATAGCCCTTATTGAATAGAAAAACACATATTTTTGGGTGATGCAAGATTGCCCTTACACCCAGGATGCTCCTGCATCACTTGGATAACAAAAAAACCCATCCAAACTTCTCCTCTGAGATGAGGATCCTTCACTAGTTCTCCTATGTTTTCACATTCACTGATTGAAGATATTAATGCTTTCAATCCCTCTAGAAAGCTCTACAATCACTGGTGATCCCTAGCCATGCCACTCTGGCTCTCCTACGTAATCACTTTAAAATTTGCTTCCATAACTTCTTGGGCCCCCCCTTCATTTTACACAATGTACATAGATTCACCTTCCATATTACAAGAGCTTGCGGAAGTGCCACAGTGGAAAATGGATTTATGACCCCATTTGTTCACAGTGCCTAGTTCAGGACAACAACAGTGCTAGAAACAAAATAATTTAAACAAGCAACTAAAACTATTGAAACCAACAAACTAACACGATAGAAATTCTTGAATCAGCCTACATTACTCAAATCAATGCTCATAGAAGCTCCTTCAATCAATTAAACACTTTGATCACTCCAAAACACAAAAATTGTAACTGTATATCAAAATCACAGTCTGTACAGAATGTGACTTCAAAATGCCAACCCTGAAAAAATCTTGATGATGGTTTCATATAGTTGACCAAGACACTAACAAACCGATTTCATACAATTAAGGAACTAATTCCTTCAAAGTTGCATTGTTGTCTTAAATGTTGTCAATGTTGTCAATGACAACATTGACAACTTTTGCAACTTTTTGGATATGCTATCCAAACTTGGTCTAACCTTGTCCAAAGTTATCCAAACCACTAGTTAGGATGAAATAACATCAAGTAGGACCTCTAGTCCCTTCTTTGACTCATTTGGAAATGAAATACCAAAAACACCCTATTGGACTAATTGGAGACAAAGGTCTCTAAAGGACCTAACAAGGCACATCCTCCTACTTGACACTCTACACACTAGGACTCTTGGTCCCTTATTCACCTAGTGGTCTGGCTAGAGCCACTACAAGACAAAACATAGAAGAAGCCCTAGGTTAGATTGTATCAACTAGCCCACCTAGGTGCTCTTGCACCAATAAGTCAATGGAGGATCCTTTAAATCCTATGTATGTTTATTGCAAGTGAATCTGTTTGACAATAATCCTTGAAATTATTAACTTGCAAGTGATGCATGGTTGGAAAAATGAGAGTGTAGATCACTTATTGGAATTATTAAGTTCATTGCTACCAACTAAATCAATATTTCCAACAAAATGAAGTTGATTTAAAAATCAAATCAATAATCCTAGCATGGCATATGAAAACATCCACACATGTGTGAATGGTTGTGTATTATTTCACAAAAATCTTTGAAATGAGAAGGAATATCCAAAATTTCCTGAAGCAAAGTATAAGCACATGTTGAAATCAATTGTGGTTCCTAGAAAGGTTCTTTTCCACTTTTTGATAGTCTCATGATTACTTTGAATGTATAGGTGCAGATACATTGTTGAACTTATGCAGTGGCATGCTCAAAATAAGAGCACTGATGGAAAACAATGGCATGTGCTAGATTCTAAAACATCAATAGAATTTGATAAAATATGGCTTTATTTTTCAAAAGATCCTCATAATATAAGGTTGGGTATGGCTCTAGATGGGGTGAACCCATTCTCATATCAAAGTACTAAATTGTCAAATAGGCCAGTGTTAGAAAATAAACCATTTTTCTTAATGTTATCATTCACTATACCAGGAAATAAACTTTTGACTTCATAAATAATAGATTCTTATCTAGAGCCATTATATGATGAGCTTTGTTATTTTTTATGATTCATGACCTTCATGCATATGGCACATTGTCTGGTCTCTATGTTCATGGATACCATGGATGTCCTTCTTGCAACTTTAAGGATTTTATGTGGCAGTCAAGAAGTTTGCGTAAGTGTATTTACTATGGATATCGGGCTTACCTTAAAATGGATCCATTAGGCATACTGTTGACTTAAGGCATACTGATTTAAATATAGATTATTCTATCATAGAAAATCTTTTTGGTGCTCTTGATACTATTTCCTCATTTAAAGACTTTCAAGAAATAAATATTCGTTGAAATTTTTGGGTTGAAAAATACGATAATGAAAAATATAGAAATAATAATGCTCCTTATGTCTGGACAAATGAACAATGTGTGCAATTCTTATAGTTGATGTCTCAGACTAATTTTCCCAGAGGATATGTAAGTAGCAGCATCAAAAGTCAAACTGACATTAATAGCTTCAGAGGCCTCAAGACCCATGACTATCATGTCATAATTAACAATATTTTACCTATTGTGGTAAATATATCAAGATTTTCAAAGGGGCCAAGATTGAAAATTATAAGGCTAGGCCTAATAGTAAAGAGAATGTGTTTATATGTATTAGATCCTTTGAAATTTGATAACTTGAACAAGGAGGTTGTTGAAGTGCTTTGTCTATTGGAATGAGAATTTCCACCAGAAATCTTTAACATTTCTATGCATCCTTTGATACATATGTAATATGAACTATAGCACTGTGGCCTAGTAAGATTGAAAAGTATGTATCTTATAGAACAATATATTAAGGTTTTGGAAAAAAAATTCGGTACTAGGGAAAGACCAGAAGGCAGAATGTTTAAGGGATATTAAATGAAAGAAGCCATGGGATTTTGTACAAAATATATGAAGAATTTTAAAAATATCAATTGACACATATGATATGATGACAAAGATGAGAGGGTTTCAAGCAGAGTATTAGAAGGCAACGGATTTCACTTCAAGTTATCATATCAAGAAAGAAGTTAAATACACCCCTTTGTTCTTCAAAAGAAATCTTTGTTTGATAAGTGACATAGGTTAAAAAACAAAACAATAATTTATATTCTTAATTGGATTTAATGTTTATATTGTTAATCTTACTATTTGTATGTAATTATTCTACGTAGAAAACATGGAGAAGAGAGTCAAATTTGGATTCAAGGTGATTCTTTTCTAAAATTTGAAGAATGGATTGCTAATGCAATCAATGATACAAAAGAAGAATGTTGATATACAAAAATAGAGGAAAGTGAGCTCTCACAGTTTCCACATATATGGGCTATGTGTTTTTTTTGAATGTGGGCCTATGGTAGTCATTTAAGGCTGGAAGGAAAAGATAAAGCAAAGAGAAATTGTGATTGTGTTGTTAGTGCTGAGTTTCTTCATGAAACTTAGAAGAAATTTTATATTGGATTCATCAAAGAAACCATTTAAGTGGATTTCAGTGAAAATAGTCCTGTATCACTAAAATGTAAGTGCATCTGACTATCTGCAGTACAATTTGATGAGTATGGATTTGTACGTGCAAATATAAGATAATTTTTATTAGAGATAAATGAGCGATATATTTCCCCTTGTCAAATTAACCAATCATCTCTAATTGATGACATAAGATTCTGAGGTTGGTCATATGTCATTCAAACAAAGTCTCATTTGAAAATAGAATTCAAGGAAGTTGTCAATGTATTGTCTAATGGGAAATATGTTAATTTACAAGAAAATTTTGAAGAAGTTGATGATGACAATGAGGAGCTATTTGAAGAAGAGATTTTGATTACGAATGAAGAAATTGGGAGAGAGAATGTATTGCATGTCACAGATGACGATGAGAAATATAATAAAGTAGATGCAGCCATGAGTGATCATGATTTTGATTTTGATGAAAATGTTGATGATTATTGACAAGCCCCATTTTATCACATTTTATTTAAGACTTTTATGTTGTTTTTGTTACCTTAATTTTACACATTGCAATCTAACAATCATAAACAAAAAAATTGCATAAAGGTACACCTCTTCAACATTTATTTTCAAAAGATGATAATGAAAATCTTTCTATTGCATTAATACTATTAGAAAATTGTATTTTAAGTATTGATCGTGTTCAAAATTCAAAATTTCATAAATTGATCATTACATTGTGCGTTTAAACTGAATGTAGTATGCAAATAATGTTTCCATGTTACATATTTTGGATTTAAAAACATAGAGGTAATTACACAATAGAAAGCATGACAGAAGCATGAGTAGGGGTCCATGCATTGCCTTGTAGGGTGTATGCATTTGTTGCTAGTTGTATTCGTATGTCTATTCTTCATAAGTTCTTCTATCTATCCTTGTGTTAGCTCTGCATATTAGGTCTAAGGTCCTGTCCTGCATCATAGAGGAAAAGAAATATTAGATTCAAATTGGATCTAAGAAATACATGAACCAAAACAACATACAACAATCAGACGTTCAAAGCTAAACATTTACCAATAACATCAATACAATAGCAACATATATACCTCAGCATGAACTGATTCAAAAATATCAAAGGGACATATCTTTATGAAACCTTTATTGCATATGTTTATTATTCTGTATTTTGCCAAAGATTTATTTTTTGTAGAACCAAAATAATCTGAATCAAAGGGACTTGGGTCTTGAATCTAAGAAACCTTTTTTTTCAAAATGACATCAACATGTTAGGTTAACAAAAAAAAACCAACCAATCAACATTCATGCAGGAGTGTCATCTCATTTGGCACTCACACACAAACATTTATTGACTAATCTTGGTTGTTGACTTGACAGGTTGATTTGTGATGTGTGCGAACTAAGTGGATAAAGATTAATTGAATGCAGATAATAAAGGAAATATAGTGAGTGTCACGATCTCATGCTTGAAATTCACAAGGTGCATTACATATAAGAAGGATGTGTGCATTACAACATAATTCTCTAATGCTATGTGCAGATATGGAAGAATAGGATACAATTCATGAAGGATGTTACAATAATGCTGCAGGAGACACATGGGAAACGAAGAGTTCCTGAGAAAAGATATACAGAAATGGAGGTAATACTATTTACGGTCATCATACAAGAAGAATTGAAGGTGATGTCATTATAGTAAGTATGCAGATGCAAAAAGGGTCATTTGAATTGGATTCAATTATGGAAAATGCATACTTACAGACAATCATGTTATCCTCAATCTATAGTGCATCCAAATGTTGTTTTTTATGTTTACGTAACAATATTATTTACAAAGAGTGAAGATAAATAATAGTGTTAACAATTTGCATATGAGTTAATAAAAGAAAAAATGTGCAAGGATAGGTCAAAAAATAGAGAGATTTTAATGTAGTATAAAGTAATGTGCATTTATAGAAGTGACCAATCACATTGTGTCAAGATAGGAAAAAGCATATGCATGGTTTTATAAACTGTTGGCATTAAAAAAATACTTCATTTCAATGTTCTTTGGGGTAATGATATCTTTGAATGAGATAAGAAAATAACACAGTGGCATGTATTTTTGCAAAACAAATGAAAGAGGGTATGCACATAAAACATTGATATCTTTTTATGCATATATTCATAAGAATTGAGTAGCACAGTATGTATCCATGTCATTGTTATGAATCAAATATGAAAATTCAATGTTTCTGTGGTGGTTCATTTTTTGAAAAAGGAGGTCAAGTAAACAAGTACAGTATTCATGTTGCTTAATATAAAGTTGAAGTAAGGTTCAATGCAGGATCAAGGGATTAAGAAAAATGTATAGTTTTTGTGTGTTGAAATCACACCGTTATGTGTATCCATCAATTAAATAATGTTGTTATTGATACAATATTCATGTTTGATAAAAATTGGAAGTTTAGTGCATGCAGTGGATAGAGCCCAGCAAATACAGAGAAGAGGAAATGTGCATATTTGGGTATCAAACTTCATGTTATATATGTTTCCCATGGGAGTCACAACCCTGTGCTCGAACCCCATGGGATATGTTTGCATGAGAGTGGAATAAATAGTGTATTTATATGCTATTAAATTTTATTTTCTTTCACAAAGAAACTACATTTTGAAAGAGTTTAGACAAAGCATAATTTACATAATGATGCAAATCAAACATGTAATATTTCTCAGTTCAACAAAAAATCTCACGACCTCAACAATGAAGATGTTTTATGTTGAAATAACAATGTTGTCATGCTTTAAAGGAAACATTGAATGAAGCCGATAGAATATATCAAGTTCATTTCTCATCAATAGAATGGAAAATTGCACATGTTTTCGAGTTTACATCTAGATGTGCAGAATAAGCCATGTGGGTATTCAAATTTTGTTTCCATTTAACCAACACACGGTCTACAATCATGAGGAGAGTAACAAATGGTTACAAATAGAAAAAATATCAAAGTAAAGCTCAGGATTTCATGCTATAAAAGAGGGAATCAATAGAGAGTAAAACTAAAACCCACATTTGTGTGCCATGAAAGGTGGAGACCCATTAAAACCCAAAACCTTAACCAATATTGAAAAGGTTACAGTATGTCAACCAAAATAATAGCTATCTCAAGTAAAGATTAAAAAAAGAATGAGTAAACATCAAAGTAACTTATCTAGGTGTTACATGTCGATCATGGTGGATTCCAGATGCATACGAGGCACCATGTGTTATGGTATGATGATACAAGTTGTAGACTAGCTCAGTGAATAGAAGTCGAGTTCAAAAGATACAGAAGAAGCACCATATGTCATGGCATAAAATTTGAAGTAAAGCTACAGAAGTTCAACATGTAGAGAGCCCAAGATTTTCAAGTTAAATCTCCAGTTGAAATCCAGTGTCAAGACTCCCACTTCATCAAGAGCCCAAGATCTCAAACCTTTGATTCATCACTCTAGTTTGACGTAATGTGCCCAAACCCTAGCGCCATTCAAATAAAAATCCACATATAGAACACCATGTGTTATGGCATACAGTCTTTTGCTCAGAGTTTACATGGAGATCTTGAGTTCACACAAGAAGAAGCCCAAGCTTCTCAGGAAAATACAAAAACAACGCCATACATCATGGAATAAAACTCCAAATTCAACCACAAGCATGGCGGATTAGAGAAGATGAAAACACTAAACATTACCTTCAATACAAAATGAAAATGGAATGCAAAAATACATTATGCTAGTGTTTTTTGTAAACTTTCAAGTCCACTAACAAAGGAAGTTAATGCCTTTTTAGTTGCAGTGCCACGACAGTACCCCGAAGCTGCCACAAAGATGAGAGATATTTTATAGTAGGTGTGGTCATGTCGATCATTAGCTGTGATCGAGTTAGGATTGATTAGCTTAGCTAATGGCATCAATTTTATGCTATGAGTTAGTTTTTATGCAAATGGAGTTGGGGTTTATGTTATGGGTTAGAATGTAATAGGTTTTGTGATGTATTTTTATTAGCAGTTTGTAAAACTATTTAAAAGATGTAAATCTTTAAACACCAACTTTAGAGGGGCTGGATTTAGGGCTAAATTTTGGGCACTAATTATGCCTTAGGTTTAGTAATATGCTATTTTGGAGGGATTTTGGAGGGATTTTGGAGGGAGGAATGATTTTCAAATTTGGCTTCATGGGATATATAGCTGAGCTTTTCATTTGAGGTTAGGGGTTCAAAATTTAGAGAGAAGGTGCTTTTAGTGAACTATTTGTTCCTATAGACTTTCTTTATGGATTTTGTATCTATTTTGGTTCTGTATAGTCAGAAAATGGAAGCACTTCCATTGTAGACATGTTTAGCCTTCCAAGTAAGTGGTTTGGGGTCATGGTAAGTGCCTTGAATGGGTTCCTAATCTTGACATGGCTTCCCCATATTCTGTCCTTCTTGCCACTCCTATTTAGCCTGATTTTTGCATTTTGGACTATAGACTGGTGATTCTAGGCTTCAGGGTCAGGGTTGACCTTTTAGGTCTATGTTGACCTTGACCCTGACCTAAGTTAGGGTCGACCTCAACCCTGACCTAGGTTAGTGTTGACCTCAACCTTGACCTAGGGTTTAGATCCCGGGGTCTCACAATTTTTGGAGGTCAGCCTTTGCAAAAAAATTTTCCCGCTTCCGGGTCAGCTGTTTCGGGTTCTGAAGCATCGGTTCCTAAATTATATTTAACATAGGTCCTCTCCTAGGGGTAAAGGCTTTAATGGGAATTTAATTCTCCTATGTCATCCTCCTTATAATATTGTGCCCTAATTTCATATAAAAGGAAGCCTTCTCCTCTCATTTTCTCTATGTCTTCTAATCAAGCATCAAGAATTCCTAATTGAGATCAAGCATTATCAAGTGAAGTTCAAGCAAGCTAAGGAGCAATATTTCAAGAAAGCATTCATCCAAATATCCATTTCATGAAGGAGATCCATTGGAGGCCATTGAAGGAGTAAAGCTACAAAGTGCCCTTTTGGTGATCTCTCCATCCACCTTCTTCCAAGCCTATTCCAAATTCAAGAACCCATTCAAGACTTGGTGTTGGATATCTACAAGAAAGAGATTGAAGATATCATACCTTTCTACATTCCACATTTTGAATCATACTTGTGGATTCAAGGATTCGAATCTGCCACAAGGACTCTTTCAAGCAAGGTGAATTTATGCATTTACTTTGTCCATTTCTGCAATTTCAATTACATATATTTAGGGTTAATTCAAAAACCAGGGTTTGACCAAGGAAAACCCCTCCCCCACCAACAAACAAATCTCTTTTTCTTGTAGGTACAGGTTCAGGACTATGAATTTGGACTCAGATCTGGATACCCTTTTTGGAAAAATTTCAGGATCCACGAACAGAGTCACTTTCAGATCTATGCAGGTCAGGGTCAACATTATTGGTCAAGGTTGATATTTGTGGGTCAAGGTCAACCTTTTTCATAAAAAGACATCAAAACAGAAAATGATTTCTGGGTTTTGTTCGTCTCTACATTCCATTTCTGGATCATACTTTAGTTTTTCCAAAAACAACGTACAGATCTCAAAAAATAGCATTCTTTGATCTGCACTATTTTAAGGTTGGTACTTCATGTCATTTATTTGAATTCCTAGAAATATAATATACATTCCTTTCTAAAATGGGAATTTAAGATCTTTCCTCTTTGCTCTCATTTCCGAATGGATGATTCATTTGTGCATTGATCGTTCTTTTGGGTTAATCAATTTGGATCTTTCATTTGTGCATTTGAGGTTAAAAGGAACATCTCATCTTCCCCACACATCACACAAATATCTATATTTTCAAATGTGACATCTTTTCTTATGTTACATTCTAGTGACCTCTATTTTATATGTTACATTTTGGTGAACCTGCGATAGACAACTCCTTCTTCTTGGTGTTAGATTTTCATTTTATGTTAGATCTTACATGTAGATTTATTTTATGCTCTTGCATTTATATTTCAAAAATAAAAATCACATATTTCTTTAAAAATACAAAAACATTTACATCTTTCATTCTTGTATATTTCATTTGAATTCATTTAGATATATTTAGATCTATTTTCCATGCATTTCTTTATCCATTATCATGTTGCAAAAATTTTTTCAAGTATTTTTCAAATGATTTATTGATAGGGATGATATTCCTCCTATTTGGGATGAACCTTTAGATTTGGATGTTGATTATTCTCTTCCACATGAGGCCATTGTGGGTGATTCTACTTTTTGGGATGAACCCTTGGATAATGACATTGATTTATCCCCTCCTTGTCATGATGCTTTGATACAAGAGAGTGATTTATTAATGGATGACATATTCATACATGAAGATGACTCTTTTTCTAAAACAAACTCCCCTTATATAGACATTATAGATGCCTTACCTCCATTTGGGATTCCTTCTAGTGAAGAGGCATTAGCGGGGAATGATATGAATTCCCTTAATGTTCTCCCTCTTAGTGATGATCTTATGGAGAATCAAGCTCCTATCTCATTTCCTCCTAGGATATCTTCTTTGCTTCCTTCTTGGGAAACTATTTGTAGTGTTGAGACAACTAACATGGTTTATCCTAAACCCTTGATGACTATTAGAGGTTGTCCTCACATTACTATCAAAGGTAAACCTATGGAGTCTTTCAATGATCAAGGTTCGATAGCTCACAACTATCGTATAAGGAATAAACCTCAACCTAATCCATTGGTTCCTAATTCTTTACCACCTTCTCAACCCATTCTTCCTCCTCCACCCCGTCTTCCTAGCATGGAGTATGATTTGATAAACCAATTACACAATACCCCTGCCAAGATTTCTTTATGGGAGCTTCTTCAAACTTCACCTACCTACCATGAAGCCTTTCAAAAAGCTCTATCAACACTTCCCACTCCACCTCCTAATCAAGAGAACATCAATGCCTTCTTACAGTGCATGCATGCTACTCCAGGCCTTCCTGACATTGTCTTTACTCAAAAGGATTTACCTTCTAAACAAGTTCAGAATCAATATGATGCTCTTATGGTTGTTGTTACTATCAATAGGAGTATCATTCATAGGACCTTGATTGATAATGGATCTAGGCTTAATATTTGTAGCATGGACTTTCTCAAAGAGATTAA
>MU228274.1:0-31809 GCA_018584345.1 Thuja plicata | reverse complement strand
TCAAACCTACTAATGATGACATAGTGACTACTGAAGTTCCATTGAATCCTTCTGATATGGCTTCTTTTTATGGTCCTGGTTATCATTTACTAGTTAAACAAGGATTCCATGGTCAAGAATGTGGTAAGCATAAACAAGGAATTCAAATGCCCTTACAGAATGGTGGGCATGAGCATTCTTATGGATTGGGATTTAATTCTCAACAACAAATCAATGTTAACAACATCTCTAATAGCACTTCAAAACATAATGAACCTATGAAGGAATTTTACCAAGAAGTTATTTTGCCTAAACTCCTTCGTGCTAAGATGATTACTAGACCTAAACACAAAAAGAAATGTAGTCCACACTTGAAGACTCTTCCTTTTTATTTTTATCATAGATTTCATGATCACTCTACAAAATGAATGTCAAGCTTTATGTTATAAGATTAGGCATCTCATTGATAGTAAAGTTATTTATATAACATGTGGAAATGAGTTGTATTTCAATCCTATTTTCTCTAAATAACATTTATGTTCCTATTATGGAACTCCATATTATGTAAACAATGCTAGCCTAATATTTTGGGGCTCTTTGTCTTGCATAGTATTGTGAGTGATATAATAGGTCCCCTTTCATCCTTGTTCCCACTCTTAGGGGGCAAGGATGCCATCTTCTTCTTTTCTATCTTTCCGAGATTCACTTTTACCTTGGTTCAGCAGTATTTATCTATTATGTGATATCCAATCATACATGAATATTTTGGTTTGCATTGAGGATCTATGTCCTTGATCACAACCTATTTCATTATTTGACATTGAGTTTCCCTGATTGATAAATCTCTCACCTTGGAAATTGAATGCTATGCTATCCCTCACAGGGGTTACTTTTTCACTTCTTGCATGATATCTCTTTGCATTCATCCCTTTCATGGCCTCATAGGAGCTGTGACCTTCTTGGCTTGGACTAGGTGTTGTCTATTGTCTTGTTGTTGAAGAAGGCTTTATCCTTGTTCTTTTCTTTCCTTAACATGTCAAAATAATATGTGCTTTTCCATCTTAAGGAGGGGGCATATACACGGCCTCCCTCATTTTGTATTATGCATTTTTGTTCTAACATTTTGTTTTGCAGCATGCTAAATCCTCTAAGGGTAACACACACAAGTTGCTAAATCTTAAAGAGATATGCATTCAATTACAATTCAATATGCTAAATCCTTGGAAGGTAACGCACATAAGTTGCTAAATACTGAAGAGATATGCATTTTACAAATGTATTCCATGGTGATATAAGAATATGGATCCATGGGTACTTCATACAAGTAATCAGAAGATGCACTACATACATGCACAAAGCCACCAAAAGGTGTACAACTTTATGGGATGACTATCAAGTTCTTTCTTGATGGGCCATCCTATCCTTTTTGTGGTTCACAGTGAGATACACACATCTTACTAGGTGACATAACCTCTCTCTCTCTCTCTCTCTCTCTCTCTCTCTCTCTCTCTCTCTCTCTCTCTCTCTCTCTCTCTCTACTTAACTAAGTGATGTCTCTCTTATCAGGATCTTAGGGTTGATAAAGACTTAAGTCCCTTGGGGGCTTGACAGTTTCTTTATCCCTTTTGGATTCAATAAGATTGTCTTTTCTATATATTCTCCTTTACCAAGAGTTTGTGTTGAACTCATATTCTTGCTAAAGTGGGGGCTAAATGTATAGTTAGAAAATGGAAGCACTTCCATTGTAGACATGTTTAGCCTTCTAAGTAAGTGGTTTGGGGTCATGGGAAGCACCTTGAATGGGTTCCTAATCTTGAAATGGCTTTCCCCCTATTATGTCCCTCTTTCCACTCCTGTTTAGCCTAATTTCTCCATTCTAGACTGCAGACTGGTGATTATGGGCTTCAGGGTCAGGATTGACCTTTAAGGTCTATGTCGACCTTGACCCTGACCTAGGTTAGGGTCGACCTTGACCCAGGGTTCAGATCCTGGGGTCTCATAGTTTTTGGAGGTTGACCTTTGCAAAAAGTTTTTCCCACTTCCGGGTTGGCTGTTTCGGGTTCCGAAGAATCAATTAAATTATATTTAACATAGGTCCTCTCCTAGCGGTAAAAGATTTAATGGGAATTTAATTCTCCTATGTTGGCCTCCTTAGAAGATTGTGCCCTAATTTCATATAAAAGGAATCCTTCTCCTCTCATTTTCTCTAAGTCTTCTAATCAAGCATCAAGAATTCCTAATTGAGATCAAGCATTATCAAGTGAATTTCAAGCAAGCTAAGGAGAAAGATTTCAAGCAAGCATTCATCCAAATATCCATTTCATGAAGGAGATCCATTGGAGGCCATTGAAGGAGTAAAGCTACAAAGTGCCCTTTTGGTGATCTCTCCATCCACCTTCTTCCAATCCTATTCCAAATTCAAGAAATCATTCAAGACTTGGTGTTGGAGACCTACAAGAAAGAGATTGAAGACATCATACCTTTCTACATTCCACATTTTTTAGCATAATTGTGGATTTAAGGACTTGAATCCACCACAAGGACTCTTTCAAGCAAGGTGAATTTATGCATTTACTTTGTCCATTTCTGCAATTTCAATTACATATATTTAAGGTTAATTCCAAAACCAGGGTTTGACCAAGGCAAACTCCTCTCCCCCAACAAACAAATATCTTTTTCTTGCAGGTATAGGTTTGGGACGGTAGATTTGGAGATAGATCTAGATACCCTTTTCAACAAAATTTCAGGATCCGCAAACAGAGTCACTTTCGGATCTGTGCAGGTCAAGGTCGACATTATTGGGTCAGAGTTGACATTTGTGGGTCAAGGTTGACCTTTTTCATAAGACGACATCGAAATGGAAAATGATTTCTGGGTTTTGTTTGTCTCTGCGTTCCGGTTCTGGTCCATACTATATTTTTTCCAGAAACAACCTACAGACCTTAGAAAATAGCATTATTTGATCTACACTATTTTAAGGTTGGTACTTCATCTCATCCATTTCAATTCCTAGAACTATCATATACATTCCTTTCTAAAACAGGAATTTAAGATCTTTCCTCTTTGATCTCATTTTTGAATGAATGATTTATTTGTGCATTGATCCTTCTTTTGGGTTATTCAATTTGGATCTTTCATTTTTTCATTTGAAGTTAAAAGGAACATCTCATCTTCCCCACACATCACACAAACATCTACATTTTCAAATGTGACATCTTTTCTTATGTTACAGGTTCATGTTGAGTATCAATTTTGTGCAAGAGGATGTATGTGGTCCTTGCTATTGTTCTAAGACTCTCTCATGTAACTAGTCACAATTTTGATAAGAATAAAGCTATCCCCATTATTCATACACCTTTTTATGGTCTTTGTTATCAATTCTTTTCAATTTTATACATTGAAGTGTAATGTATGTATAATATAGATTAATAAATTGCCTTGATTCCTATTCTAGATTGTAAGATATAACTATTTTGTAGAATCTGCATGTCTATTAGTAGGATTATCATTATTTGTGGTGAGATCCCTAGTAGTGATATTCAAGTTAGCCTATGTATTGGATAGTGAATGATTTTGTAGAAATCATTAGGGTATGTCAAGTGGATATTAGTTTGAACCTTTGAGAAGTCTGAATCATATTTGGTGTATGACCTTTTAATGTTTTGTTTATTTAGTTTTAGTTAAAATTTCTCCCTTTCCTTCCAAAACATTAGAAGAAAGCAATAAATTATTGATACACCAAATCCAATAGGAACCAACGTACAATCCTGAGATTCCTTCTTAGTCAGAGTCCACCCACAACTCAGGAATGTTTCCATTGTTACCATGAAATATTAGTATGCCCTAATGCCTAAGTTAGGGTGATATTTTTTTTTCCTTAATAGTTTTTTGCATGCCCAGTGGGACTCCTTGTGACACATAAACATAATCCAAACAAGGAGTGGAAAAGAGTTTGAGTATTTGTAGTTATCACATACCAGTAAAGGAAGAACTTTGAAGAGAGAACCTAGAGGTCTGAAAAATATCTCCTTCCAGCCTGTAGCAAGGGGTAGGAAGCCAGGAAGACCAAGGAATAGAAGATCCTAAAGAAGTTCATCTACTCCCATTTACTACACTGATTTACCAGATTCATATCAAGAATCTTCAAAAGTCCTTCAACACTTCAATTCCAAGTTGTTCTTGAACAACCAATAGAAGAAGAACAACCAGCATCTTCAAATTCTATTCCAAAAGCACCAAGAATGGGTAGAAGAAACTGTCTATGTGGCATCCTATGTGGCAGCCAAATAGGCAAAAATTTCAAAATTACTGAACTTCTCACTTAGACAACTGATTTCTTCATCAAAATGCAACCATTTTTAAAATCTAAATATACCCTTTTTTAGAGCTCGGAGTCTAAATTATGGTCATATAATTTTTATTGTTTTTTGATTATATATAATATATTATAATTTAAAAAAACTCAAAGTAGGTATTTTAACATTGAAGAACACACTCATTCAAAAAAATAAAAAAAATAGCAAATCATGTCGGAAAAATTTACAACTTATATTTAACACTAGAGGAGAGAGTCCTCTTCAAGAATGTGTAATTTGTTTTGGATTTGGTTTAGATTTGCTAGGGAAAATGTGGAGGAAGAAAAAAATTGTTAATTTTGAGTAACTCTGACTTTGAATAGTTATAACAGACAAAACATATTCCGAAAACCAATCTTTCTTTTTTTATGCACTAGTTGTACATGTCATCTAAACCATATTATGAAATCAGAGGAAAAAAAGATTATTTGCATATATTTAGTTGGAGGGAACTAGACCCTACATTTTTAGCATGTGTTGTGCAATTAAAAAATGGACTTCAAAAATTAAAAAACTAGGTCAATGCTTATTCAAAAAAACATTTCAAAAAATATAGGCATAAACTACGTCCAATTTTACAAATTTCATTAGTTTACATCATTTTCAAATTCTAAGCACAAATGCCACTTTTCTGTCTTTAAAGTTTAACAATTTTGCATGTCGTGGTCCTCTTCCTTTGTAAAAGTGTGACACAAGTTTATACTTTTAACCTATATGGGATCTCCTCTGAGAAGCATTTTTATATGCTATATCATTTTGGTTATGGGTAGTAGCCATTGTTGAAATGATCACATTCAACTTTTTGTTTTGAAGCTTTAGAATGATACCTTCATTATTCATATCAAATTTGGATATATTAGATCTGGTTTGAAAACACATTTATATGCTATATCTTTTTGGTTCTGGGTACTACCCATTATTGAAATAATCAATTTCACCATTTTGTTTTGAAGCTTTGGAATCATACTTTCATATCAACTTTTGATTTTATCTAACAAGCATGTTTATATGTCATATCTTCTTGGTTCTAACTAGGGTTGAAACAATGATGATCATATTTTCTATAGATTATTTTAATTAACTTCTGATGCACGTTATTTTCTTTGAGAAGAAAGATCTTACACTGCTTCTTATTACTAATAATTAGGCTTGAAATAATTCTTATGCTAAATTATTATTGCTAATAGTCATCCTTCTATTACGCTATTAGTAAGATGTATCTAATATAATTCTTCTATAACATAGAGAAGTCATAGTATAATTCACCTTATTTTTCATGTTTTGAGGGACAGTTTGGGTGATACCACAATAGCAGGTTACACTTTTTTGCCTAAACAGACATTGAAGTCTACATTTTGAGAAAAACTTTCACATTCGAATGCATATTATCGTTAAAATATTCGAAATTGGAAGATGAAGTAACTAGAGTCTTTTAGGATTTTTTTGTCTCTATTCTAAATATATTTTTTTAATTTTTTTTTTAATTGATTTTAATGTTTATTTTTTTCTCCCACTAAAATTGCTATGTTGCTGAAAACGTCATATTCAAAAAGGTACAATGACTTCGTACAACATTACTTTTTTTCTAAAATAGATATCAATGTGCTTCTTTTGAATTTGGTTTTGTAACATCCATACAGAGGGCATGCAATTGGTTTGATGACATTATCATGATTATTTCATATTTTATGAATGTTTGAAGTAGAGTCAACCATAATTCTGACATACCTTGACTGCATAGCTGATAACTTGTTGTGTATTTATCGAAATTCAAAAAAAAAAAAATTTGATAGAAAGAAGACTCGAAGCCGGGGGACACTGTTATTTTTCATTTTTTTTTTCTATTTTCTACTATTTTTCATTGAACGTCAAACCTGGAAGTTTATATTCGATAAAAGCATGTCAAAATACATAGACCTAATTAATTAAAAATTTGTCAAATCAATATTCGTTAGAAAGCTCATTCAGAGTACTTGTGCAATGCAAAAGGAGGTGTCCCTATTCTTCCATTTGAGCCCCGCGCTTGAGCCCCAAAGCCATGAAAACTGCATATTGTTGTTAGCCTTTGCAGATGGCCTCAATTTTGGGGGTTTTGATGGAAACTATTTAGTTTCGATCGAAACTACTTTCTATCGAAAGTAGTTTCTTAGTTTAACATGCATATGGGTTAAAACCATAGAAAAATTTTGACTAGCTAGTTTCGATCGAAACTAGGCAAAAAAGGTAGTTTCGATCGAAACTAAGAATGTTTCGATCGAAACAATCAGGTACTTTCTATCGAAAGTACTTGACTAAATCCTCCCCCTCATGGATTTCTTGAGGAATTCCTTCCTCCAAGAAAGTGTAACCCACTATTGTGGGATCACCCATTTATTGAATTTTTATTTTTTGCTTCTTTCAAGTCCTATTTTGTGGTTGCCACCAATCCTAATTACATTTATTGGTTTGTTCATCTCATCAATCAACCTTGGAATGTGTTACCATTAGGCTATCAGTTCCTAAAACAAATTTTGACAATATCCAAACAATTGTTGTCATTCACTATAACTACAGGGAAAATCCATGGTTGGACGTAGTATTTCCTAAGATAATGCCTTTGTGGGAAAAGTATGTAGTGTCACAAATACCTTGTTGAGAAAACAATAAATTTTCACAAATTGTTCAAAGTTTCTTTTGTTAAAGGATTGTATGATAGGATGGGATTTAGAGGTTATTCATTGATAGATTTGTAAGGGAACCTTGTATGGACTTCATAGCTATTTGAAGTACATCAATGGCAATAACATTAACATTTTTTTTTGTAATTATCAGTGTTTGTTTAATAAAATAGATGATATTTAGCTTTTAACTTTTGAAATCTATTGGTTTATGCACTTATAATTTATGTTTTACAAGTTTATACAAAAAAATATGTCTGATTTTGGTATTGAATTTGTGTCCCTATATTTATTCTTTGTTTTATATTTGAAATGTTATTGTCATGATGAGATGACACGCTAGATTACACATTACTTGTGCACTCATTTTGATAATTCTGCACATTTTTGTTATTGGCTTGCTTGCTTCTCTTTGTTATAAAAAAATGAGGTTGCCAAAAATTGTTAGCGCAAAAATTTCACGTATGTGAAGTTACTTTTTTGCCCACTTTTTAAGTACTACACTTTAAATTATTCCCTTTTTTTAATTCATGAAAATTATTATCGCTTATGAATTATTTTGGGTATGGATTGGTTAGCTTCCCACTAGGCGAGTATTGATTTTCAGTGTAAGTTGGTGCAGTGTGTCGATTAAATAGGTGCATGTGTTTATCTTGTAGGGGTCCAAAGACCTATTTCACTTTGTATGATCTCTGCTAAGAAGTTGAAATGGAGTATATATAAGGATGTCAGTTGTTTAGAGTGTATGTTAGTGACCTTGATGGAGTTGAGAGTCGAGAAGTGTCTCTTGATGATCACCCACTCCTCCATAAGTTTGTATATGTGTTTCTAGATGATATTCTAGGCATGCCACCTCAACATGATATAGATTTATACATTTATATCATTCCTATATTTGAGCCTATTTCACAAGCACCCTACTGCATGACTACTTAGGAATTGAGTGAGCTTCATCTATAGTTAGAGGAGTTTCTAGCCAAGGGCCATATTCTTCCTAGTGTATCCTCCATGTTTACAGTCATCCTATGGTTTTACTTTGTGTTTTCTTGATTCATGGATGAATCGATACTCTCGACAAAAAGCCTAATTGAGTATGTTTGTGCATTTTCTTGAGATATTGGTATTCTTGATATTTTCCTCTTTCCTTATTTTGGATTTCTTTGAGATGCATGGTGATAGTTTTTGTGCCCACCCATGAGCACATTGAGGCCAATCGAGTCCCTTTGAGCATTTTAGGAGTTTTGGGGTTTTCAAATTTTGTCTTCCATTATGGGTCATTGTTGTATAATGAGAGAGTTTATGTATGGATAGAGGGTGGAGTGGCTTCTCATGGTTATCCCGACTAGAAGTGGCCAATCTGGTAACATGTAGAAGTTATTAATAAGTGATAACTTAATAAATACATGGGGTAATAAAACCTTAATAAGAAAGATTAATTTTCCCTACCTTTCCTCATGCGAGAGTTGAACAAAGGTGAGTCAGTGGCTGGCCTCCCTCAGGAGTCAATAAAAGAAACGGTATGTGGCCTCCTGAGGGACTTGATTGAAGATATACATTCTGAGCCTGGTATCCCAAGGAAGTTTATCGAAGACTCAATGCTACTTGGGCTATTATGATCCAAGTAATGAGACTCCACTAGAGTCCCTCCATAGTAGCCTATAGAGATCTCTGAGTAGTGATGTGAGACTTGCATTGAGATCCACTTGTGTGGTTTTTTCTCACTTGAGTCATACAACATTTGGCACATGTGTAGTCTCTTGTATGCTATGTTCATCATGGTTGTGGCCGGGTTGCTATCTCCATGAGCATGGTGGGGTGGGCCAACGAGTTCCACATGGTTGGGTGGGGTTACTAACTACACCACTACTAGGGATCAAGGTACAAGAGTGGTCTCTCTATTTACAATATGTGGAGTTTGTATGCCCAGACTTGTAAGTGAATATATATTTGATGTTGTATGTATTAGATATTTGATCTAACATTTTATGTTCATGTTTTCCTTTAATGTTTATTGACATAATAGAGTGAGTATTGCCTCGGTATGGGTGTATCAAATACTCCTCATTGTAGAGCTAGATGTATTTTAGCCATGTGTTGGTCTCAGCTTAGTTCGTGGCGGATTGATTTTGATCAATATTTTGCTATACATCCCTATGGTAGTAATACCAGTGTTAGGTGTGCCATCATGCACCTAAGTGGTTTTGTATCTCTCTGGTGACTAATTGAGGAACAAAAACTTAACTTGAACATGAATACTATTAGTTAAGATCTAGTTCTCGAGAGCTTTAGGGATCAATTGCTATACATCCCTATGGTAGAAATACGAGGGCTATGTGTTCCATCATGCACCTAAGAGGTTTTTTATCTACCTGGTAGCTGATTGAGGAACAAAAAATTGAGTGTAACATGGATACTATCACTTTGGATCTAATTCTTGAGAGCTTTAGGGATCAATTTCTATTAGATTAGAGGCAATAAGAATGCACAAATCTGTTCCATAATCTATGTTAGTTGACTATGTCCGTTGAGGACTATGAGCATCAATTCTTCAAGCTCAAGAAGTATGTCAATTTTGATAATAATGAGGCTATGTTGGTGCAACACTTTGTCTAAGGACTTAACAATCTCATTATTGGAGGGTTTTGAATTTTCAAATCCAAGACCTTTAAGGATGCAATTATTAAGGCCACATTGGTTGAATGAAATTAGGCTACAAGTCTTGGCAGCCAAGCTGGTGCTTCGACTAGTGGTACTTCATTTTTAGGGTTTAAGGGAAATCAATATTAGGGAGCTGGGAACTCTAGGAACCCTCCTACCTTCTCAAAAGGTAATAAAAACCCACAAAGTAGGAAATTATTTCATGGTCATAGTGGTGGTTTGTAGTTAGGAAGCTATCATAACTAGTAGCATAGTATGCACAAATAGACTGATCAACTATCTCAGAGTTTCCATTAGGATTTTATTAATTGTAGCTTCCAACAACCCACTGCACTTTCTTCAAGGAGAAGTGTTAGTAGATTATTGTTTTCCATTAAAGCAACATGCTCACATATCTATCAATTTTCCTTAGTGATCCACATAGTTCTTAGGTCAGAGACTAGTAGCTTCAAAACCTATGACTGGGGATGTTGGTATATCCCCTAGTGTATTTATAATCATTGATCATCGTATGGATGGCCACTGTGAATGGGTCTAAAAATAGAGGACCTAAAATTTCTTTTTATGCTCTTGTAGTAGGGAATGATCCTCAAAGTTTGAACCATAGGGTAGCAAAGGGTCCAATGTGACTCACATGTTGAGTCTTTAATGACTTAGTAGGATTCTTTGACATTGAGGGATTTATATCTCTATTTGTTTGTAGGAATCCAAGAGTAATCCTAATCCTAGGGGGAGGATGTAATACCCACCCATAGTTTTTTCTTGTTTATTTATGATTTCAAACTCTTTTAGGCCACTTTTCATGTGTGTGTTAGAATTATCATTTGATTTGATGATACTTTGATGCTATGAGAATATTCAATGATGATGTAGTTAGACCGAGTGATGGTTTAAACTAAGAACTTATATAATATGTAATGAACAAGGATGGTTGATGGTTTTGAGAGAATGAGCATAGCTAATATGAAGTGTTTGAGGTGTTGGTTGGAAGAGTAGAGGCCTCAAGTGTGCAGATCTAATGAAACCCTCATTTAATTAGCCTTAAGAGGAGAAAACCAAAGATTTTTTAGTTTGATGGCCTTGAAGAAATACATTTCCATAAAAAATGTTTATTCTAAGTAGTTGTAACTTATTTAGCCTCTACATTGACATGGCAGAGGAAGAGGATAACGCAGGGAAAATCAACAAACTAAACATAAAGGTGGAAAAGCTGGAGGAAACGGTCAAGAAAATTGGGGAGCAATGGTTGGTGAACCTAAAGGCCTATACTCGACACGCACAGATCCTGATGGAAAAGTTAGATCAGGAAAAAGGGGATAAGGATTGCAGAGAAGGGAAGCTATTCACAGGACTGAGAACTCGCATAAGGGAAAGCACAAAGAAGACGATTCCAAAGGTTGACAAGGAAAATGAAGACCTTAAGAACTCAGTAAATCAGATGTAGATTATGGTCGTATAGGCCCAGGAGATGGTGGAGGGCATGTAGCTATCTTTTACTTTTTTCTATCCTTTTTTTTTTGTTTTCCTTGTCCTTATTGTGTATCTGTGGGACTTTTCTTTTAGGTTGTTAGCTGTTGTTCTTTCCTTGCTAGGTGCTACGACACAGATTTTGATGAACTCTATTGAATATTTGTAAAAAATTTGTAAAGGTTTTGGGTTCTTGTAAAACCTATTTTTACTTAATCAAAACTTATTTAGCCTCTACAAGGAATATTGAAGGTTGGTGGAGAGTCTTTTTGGGCGTTGCTTCAATAAAGTGGCCTAATTAGGCATAGGAGATGTGTTACTTGTCAAATATGGGGTCAAGTGTTCCAAATAAACCCTAACCAAATTTTAGATATGTTGTATATCTCGTAAAAGGGTATCCAAACATATTCTTATCTTGTTTCTATCAGGTCTAGGTCAATAGTTATGATCAAAATAGTCATTTTGCAGGGCTATTGGAGTCTAGTCCTTGTTTGTGTAGATAGTATAGAAGCTAGAGTGACTAGTGTTATTAGGGGTTGTCAAGGGTTTAAATATTATATATTTATTTGATTTGATATATTTTCAAGTCATTTAAAGCCTTTGAAGAAGCCTTATTTTGGTCTTGGACCCTTTTAAGAGCACTAAGACACTTTGGGGTAACTTGGAGTTTGTGAAGGGTAATGGTGGAGAGTTGGTTGGGAACCAAACTAAGATGACTTTATGTTCATTTTAAGTCTCAAAATTTCAAGAGTCTTTCCTTGAGAAGGACATTTTCTAATATGATTTATTGTTTGGGTTATATGGAAGATATGAGCTCATTGTTGTGAAATATGCATCATTTATGTTGATTTGAACCCTATCTCTGCATCAAATAGTATCACAGCTAGAAGAGTCTGGAAAAGGAAGGTGTGTGTTTGTGTGTGTTGTATTTTTGCAGGTTGGAGAGAGAGCATAGATGATAAAAAAATAACAAGTGAAGAAGAGAGGAGACCTAGGTGAGGTGTCACAAAGAAAAGGGGAAGCAAGGTGAAGAGGAACTTTATTGAAGAAAGAGAAATGGATTTGTTGATGTTGAGTATGCAGAAGTGAAAACCTAGATAATTAAGTATTGGAAAACAAGTTAGATGCAAAGAAATATTGAAGAAAATAAATGGAATAATAGAGATACACAGAAAACATGGATTTACATGGTAAAACCTCAATAAAATTCTATGGAAACATCCATGGGGCAAGGTACTGGTATTCTTATTGCTGGGGAGAAAAATTACAAACTTTGAAACTATTTCTCTCTTACAGCCTGAATTTACAAATTTCAACAACAATAATTAATTTTTTCCTTCACATGAAACATAGATATATAAAGAAAACCTTCTAAAAAAAACTCCCTCCAACATAGAAAAAACCTGCATTGAACTGAGAGAAATATAGAAAAATATGGCATGCAACTTCTTAAGAGAAAATGGAAACTCTCGCAAAGAAGCATTTATTTTTGATGATGAAAAGAAATTAGAAATTTACGATTTCTATTTTTTTTTCAAATTTTATCCAACAATATCCACCTTGAAAATAATTTACCTGGTACATTCCCAAAACCACTCATATTCCCCTTTGCAATTCAACAGAGGCCACAATCCACTCTATCTTCTCTACTATTACTTGTTTAGTAAACATGTCTACACAAGTTCTAGTTGTATGAACTTTCTCAAGGATTACTCCACATCCATCAAGAACATGTCTTACAAAATGGTACTTAAATTAAATATTCCTGGTTCTACTGTGATAAGATGGAATTTTAGCCAAATAAATAACACTTTAACTATCTCAGAATATAATCACATTGTCATGCACTTTTCTAAGCTCACCCAAAAAACCCTTCAACCAAATTGCCTCTTTACATACATCTAAGAAAGCCATATACTCTACCTCAGTTGTCGATAAAGCAATTGTTTGTTGAGACTTTAACATCCAACAAATAGCTCCACCTTCAAGAGTAAATACATAACCTAACGTTGATCTCCTTTTGTCCAAATCAACTATGAAATCAGAATCAACATAACCATACACTAAATTGTTGCAACTACTATAAGTGATACAATAATTAATTAGTGCCTCTAAGATATTGAAGCACCCATTTCATAGCTAGCCAACATTATTTACCTGGATTTTCCATGTATCTACTAGCAACACAAACTGCATGTGAAATATTTGGCCTTGTACATACCATCACATACATTAAACTTGCTACTATATTAGCATATATGGTACACAAGACATATAATATTTGTTTCCCTTATTACTAGGACATAAATTTAAATAAATCTTAAAATGGGAAGCCAAAGGGATAGTAAGAGGTTTCAAATTTTACATACCAAATCTTATGAGGATATTCTCAATATATTTCTCCGGTGATCACCAAATCTTACCATGTACCCTATCTCTATGTTTTTATATACTTAATTTTTTTTTCATTGCTCCTAGATCCTTCATATCAAATGTCCTAGCCAACTGAACCTTTAACTTATTATTTACAACCATGCTTTTACTTTCTACGAGCATATCTTCAACATATAATACCAAGAAAATGAATAAGTCATTTCCCAAACTTTTAAAGTAAACATAATGGTTATACTCACTTCTCACAAAGTCTTGGCTCACCATGAAGGAATAAAACTTCTTGTATCATTGTCTAGGTGACTGCTTCAAGCCATACAATGACTTCTTGATTTTACAAAAAACAATTCATATTGTGATCTTGAAAAAACCCTTATGGTTGTTCCATATATATTTCCTCATCCAAATCTCCTTGTAAAAATATTGTTTTAACTAATAACAATTTAAAATAAAAGATAATACCAATCTCTAAAGGGTTAGTGCATATGAAAACATATGTATACACATATATACAACGATTGGCAGGTCTCATTTAATTCCAACCAATCCATACATAAACATACATAAAAATAGAACAAAAACTAAAAATAAATACGCATAAAAATATGTATGTATGCAACTACAACCTATAATCTACAAATATGAGAAGTATATATATTTATATATATACCATCCTATAAAGTTAGTACCCATTATTGGATGTCTTTTACGACCTACTAGACCCCTATTTTAGTGTTTCTATAGTCTTTATGCTTGATTTCCTACTTCTTTCATCTTATTTCCCCAAGAAGTTTTACACTGCCCTAACCCTGAATCTCCTTTGGAATTAACCCGTCTGGGACTAGGCCAACCTAATTCAGCCTTGTCATAGACAAGGCCAACCCAAGCCATCCTTGTGCTTGGGGGTTGGTTTTAAGTGGGCTTCAGGCCCAATACAGGGGTATTTTATTTCCCGATATCAGTGCAGTTGAACTTTCATTTATGAGTCCCAAAATTAGTACAAAAGGGGGTGTCTCCTCTCATTTTAACATTTAGTATTATTAAGAATCCACTATTATGATATATAATCTATTATTATGCAATCTTTGTGCAAGCCATCAATTGATTAAATGCAAGCAATCCAGTATTAAAGTCGTGCAATTGCTATGGTGGACTCAATATTTGAACGCAAGAATTCCATTGAAGATGTCTAAGTCGCCAAGCCTTCTTCCATTAAAACAAAGGCATTCTTCTCACCTTGGTGCAACTTTCTCTCATATTGTAGCCTAGTTGAGGAATTATGAAGAAATAAAGAAGACCCATTCCCCTTCTCCATCTATAATTTCAAGCACAGACACATTGAGGATCTAGATTTGGCAAGTGTAGATCTATTGAATTTGTGAAGGCATCCTTGATTATACAACACATTCAAAGTATACAAGCATCATTGTGGAGTTGGCTATTTTCTACATCCATCCATGAGAATTTTCCATGCAATGTAAATCTAACATTTATCCTGTTTACCTTACTTTTCTATTTTGTTTCAAGGTTGATTCCTATAAATGGGCATGACCAAGGAAATCCCCTTTCCACAAAATTTTCCCCTTCTTGTGTGCACGAACAAGAATTTCATGTTTTAGATCTAGATTTCATCAGTTTTTGGAGCTGTAGGACAAGGTTGTATTTGTGGGACTAATTTGACCTGAGTCGGCATTGTCCTTTGGATCAAAAATTTTTATAGTCAATAATTATAGATCTCAGAGTTCCAAATCTAGAACAGATTATGGTTTTGATAGTTTTGCGAGAGTCATTTATAGATTTGAAGTTTATTCCTCATCTCTAGCTTTAAAGATGATTATATTCTTCTTCTTTTCATCTTGAATTTCCTTTTATACATCAAATCTAATATCATATTTCATTAGTAATCATTTTATTTATCATGGTTTGCATTCCTTTCATAGTCTTGCATATCAATTACATATCATATACATATTTACAATAAAGGAATCCGTCTCCAAACTCCATCTTCAAATCTACACCTAGCATTAGCATCCCATCTTCATTTTGGATTTTTCTAATCTAATTTAGGTTTGAGGGTGAATCTTTTGGAGGTATTCCTAATGTAACATAGGATATCCACACACCCACAAACATTTAGATTTGGTGAGCCCTCTACTTCTGGAGTTCACCATATATATATATATATATATATAAAGAAAAAGAAATTTACAGGAGCGCATTTTCATTTAGACATGGCTCTAACCAGTTTCCTCAACGTGTGGGACACTCTACCACTCGCTTATATATAATAATTCAATATAATCATATATTCACATGGTACAATGTTGATGATTAATCCATTGGTCAGAGTGGCTTTTGATATAGTTGAGAAGCCTGTTGTAGGTTTAAATGCTTTAAATGACCTCCAATATTGCACGCTCAGTCATTTAATTTATAAGAAAATACATACAATTCTACTTCCAATGTAGATGAGAGTGAGATGCAGCTTTAAGAAAAGAAGGTTACATGGTGTGGGCAAGTAAGACGCATTTGGTCGGTCAAAATCTAAAGATAGTTGTGGCAATATAATTCAATCAATGTTGATTGAGTCTTTTCCTTTGTATCGACAGTAAAATTTGTTTTGTGGTGAGATTTTCGGATTGAAGAGCTGAAATAAGCAGCTAAATTGACTGGAAAGAGAAATCATGGGCAAATAGAAAATATCTCATGCTAATCAATCCAAGTATTCCATGTTTACAATATGAAAATTTAATATTTTCTCACCATTATTTTCTATGAAATCAATTTCTGCTTGTAATTTCTTCATCACATTTGGATTTCTTAATAGCTCGCACATTGTCCATTGCAATGCAATCACGAATGACTCTATTCTTGGTTAGAAAAAGACATTAGGCATGTCTATAAATTCATATAGTTAATTAAATGTAAAGTACAATACACTTTTAAATAAAATAATATAATTAAAAATAGTAAAACCCAACATACAAGAAAGTCCAAAATTGACTAACCATAATGATCTCGTTCTTGTCTTCATCTGTGGTTTCCAAATCCAAAAGCACATGAATCAATTCTTTCTGTCGCTCATCCTCTACGTTGCGCCTCCCCTTGCGCTCCACATGTTGTTCAATTATTTTCTAAAAAATTGTATCCAAACACAGGTGGACATTCTTCATACGTTGCCTAAGACCCTACAAGTCAAGCCACTCCAACCAAGGAATGAAATCGCCAATATTAACAGCTCCCTTGAAAGTATTACGCTCCCAAACTAGGTCCTCAAACGTCATCCCACCAGAGAGGCGGTTAGCGTTTGTCCTACTAGTCAAAATTCACCACATCAAGTCAGAGATGTAGGAGGTGACACTATGGCTCAAATCCACATTGAATCTACCCTCTTCACTCTTCTCCCAAATCGATCAGGCCATCGCTAGCACCTCTTCCCCCCTCACATCTTTGAACAACTCGATTCTCTGGGCATTCAACAACTCCAACGTGCATATTTTTCTCATGTTTTGCCAATATCCCCGTACGGTGTAAACACTATGTTCGTAATCGTCCACAGCCTACAAGCCAGACTCCACCTCTTGTTTTGACCAATTTAGACCATGTCACACCATCAGAGAAGGATACTATAGCAGCAAGAGCACTTAGAGTCAAGATGTAATTGTCACGACTGGTTTTGCGACCTCCTAGTTAAGCAGATCATTCGGTCAGATTATGCCGACTTGGATGACTCGATATGTCTGGGTAATTATGAAATTGGTAAAATGTTGCAATTTTAAATTGCTTTATTGATTTTGGGAGGTATATTTCTTATGTGAATTACTGATGATGGTTTTTCTTGTCGAGTGTTTGAGTGGATGCAGGTCGGAAGACAGAGGTGTGGTTGAGGAGAGAGGTCTAGCTCCCCGCCTAGTGTCAGATTTGGCTGCCATAGAGCCCGCACACACCACCATATGATTACTTAATCGTGTTGCTATGAGTGCTTTTTGAATGAAAAATATGTATATCTCCAAATATTTGTATTATATCTCTTAAATGGAAAATGTGATTTGAATAAGCTAGGATATAATGGTTAGGAATTTTAATTAAAAAAAAAGGGGTGTTATTTATGTGTACTTATATTTTATTCTTACTCCTTACTCTTTACGTTCATTTTTACCAAAAAGTAAAAATAAGAAACGGTTATGAACGCATGGCCATTAAGGGAGAGGGCAATCGAGAATGAGAGGAAGAGAAACAGGGGTGTGAGAAAAACCAAAAAGAAAAGAAATCACCGAAGGAATTTTGAAAAAGAACAGGAATATATTAACGTCACTGAAGGCTGGAGAGGGGATAGTGGACGGCTGTGGTGGCAGTGGGATTTCAAACTCAACCTTGGTCATCGGGTTTTCCAGGTTTATCTTGCATTTCAGTTGGAAACACTTTGAGCATTGTTACATTATAGTATCTGCATGCTTCATTAGATTGGTTGATGCAATTATTTTGGGGAAAAATTATGATTGCTATAGTTTTTTTTGTTCAAACTCTTTTTATACTTCATGTGCCATTATCCTCTACCAACATGTGTTCATCTGTAGAGCTGCGTGTGTGATTAGTTTTCTTGGCTGTAGGAGTAAGTACTTTTGTGAGCTGCATTCTCCTATTCTCCTCGTGCGTGACAACACTAGTCATCTAGTTATTTTACATTGAAGACAGATGGCTGGGAGTGAGAAGACAGACCCCTGCGAACCTCCCTTCTTCATTCTTTTTCTCTTCCCTTGCACGTGAGAGGTGTTGTATTTTCTCCTGCTCATGAAACGCAAACTTTTTCTTTGTTAACATTAAACTGTTTGCTTAATAGTATTGGAACTTTTAGAAATGGGTAACTCAAAATCTCTTCTCTAGGTCCATAGACATATCACATTCCAGATAAATTCATCTGTTAGAGTAAGCAGATCTTTTTAATTTCACATCTTGAATTCATCATCGGCTCTGCTATTTTTCTTTCAACTGTAGTATCTCATCATCTAAGTCAAAGACAGAGTTATTCCAAGGAATTGGTGTTCATGTTTTTTAACTTGGTTTTCTAACCATTCCCATGTATTGTTTCCTCAATTTCATTGCGAATAAAATGTTTGGTTGAATGGACAATTCACTGCATGCATCGTGAAACATAGAATGGAAATTTCTATACTTTTGTGCTCTGCGTGAAATTCTCTGTTTCATCTGACATTTTGGAATAGAATATATTTAAAAATTGGAGAAAACTTGGGTCAGTGAATGGTTTTGACACGCATCTATCTCACCCCCCTTTGACTTGGATGCAACTAAGGCAACTATCGATCTCACACCTTCGAAAAATATTGAATATATAGGAATATCTAATACCTTGCTGTTCAGCTCTGTTTTTTTAAAATAGATTCTGTTCTGTTAGTTATTTTGGCTTGCATACTCCTCTGCCATCACATTTGACTCTGTATGCATTTCTCAGTTAACAGTTCTTTCTTTTAGCAAAAAGAATTCTTTCTTTAGCGGATAGTATTAAGACTGGAACCTACCAGCATAATAAGTTGTTCCTGTATGGTGTTTTTACTCATTAAACTGTTTGATTGGAACCGTTGAAATCAACTTGTAATCATATTGAAACTTATGTATTAAATGAAGTAGTCCTGTTTTATACACACCATCTCAGATTCAATTACTTGCGCGAATTGTGAAATTTTATTACAGAAATGTTACTTAATATGTTTGAGATGCTGTTATTTTTTTATATTTTTTTTTTTATGGGGACTTGGGATGTATCAATTGATGGAAGTTGTGCCGAATGTAGATCACAAGGGAGGGTGAATTCTTTATTTACCTACCAGTTCAAACCTAGATAAAAATTACTTTGGCCAAAGTGAATGCATTGTTTATTGTCATGCATGGTTATTTATACCCCTTGCTACATCCGATGTATAGAACCTACTATAGGCATATGTGCTTGTAGGTTAAGTTACACGGCTGCACTATGACCATCTGAATCTGCTAGTGGCAAGAAGCTAGGCCTCTCGTGTAGGGACGGGGTGTTCTTCATGTCAGGAAGAACCACGGGGAAGCTCATCACTTCCGGAGCTGACCACTCCACGGTTGGGCGGTAAAAGTGCCTGGACCCCACATCTATTCTTGAGGAAGCGTAAGGGACTCAGTCCGAGGCTCAGGAGACAAAAACCGATGAGTTGATATTTCCAGTGTTAATTTCTTCTCTTCTTTCTCTATTATCATGTTGTACTTTATTTAGTGATCGAAAAGCTGGTCGACACTTCTGAGTGTAATAATTTTGTTGTATCAATGTAATTTGTATATTTGATTCCTATATCTGACAAGTTGGTCAGCATGAAATTGTATGTATTATATCTTGTGTTTCATTTTACTTCGACAAGATGGTCGTTAGTATGAACTTCACTGGTGTAAATTTTGGAATTTATTGACTGGGATGTCGACTTGGTTTTTTGACTTTATCGACTTTCTCCTTATTATGTTAAAAGCTTATGTGGCATATTTGTATGTAAATTCAGTCCTTACATATGGTATCAGAGTGGAGTTTCTACTCTACGCCCTTATGGGTCTTATGCTAATATTATGCATTGTGTGACGAAGCAGGATTTTGACTTGTCATCATGATGACTAGAAATGCTAGTAAGGGTGGATCCAGTAATGATACTAGGGAATCTAGTGAACGCCTTGACCAGATACTTGCCTTGTTAACTCAGTAAGGAACACTTTTGCAGCAGCAAAAGGACAGAATGGATCACCTGGAGAGTAGTATTAAGGGAAAGGGTCCTGCAAATTCTAGTGAGGAAGTAAGACAACAACATGAGCAGGATTTGAGGGTAGAAGCCCAAAGGAAACAGGAAGAGGATAGGAGAATAGAAGCGCAATGTAAAGCTGAGGCTGATGCAGCAGCCACTATACAAACTACGACTAGATAGAAGATCTTAGTGGAGCTGAGCAAGGATCTCAAAAAGGTCACTCCTCCCACTTTCAATGGGAAAGCCTTAGGAGATGAGGCTGAGGCTTGGATAGCTACGATGGAAAGGTACTTTCAGGTTCATAAATTTATAGGGCAGACACGAGCCATGTGGGCAACTTTCCAGTTAAGAGGGGAAGCTATGACTTGGTGGGAAAATGTAATGTCAGAGAAGAAGCTTGAACCTGGATAGGTCACTTGGGAATAATTTCTACAGCTGTTCAGAACTCGTTGGTTACCAAAGCTTTATTTTGACAAAAAATTTTTAGAATTTCAACATTTAATACAGGGAGTTATGACAGTTACAGCCTATTATGAGAGATTCTGTCATCTCGTGAAATATGTTCCATAGTACCGGAATGATGAGCAATTCTGTACTCAGAAATTCATTATGGGGCTATGACCAGAAATTGCTTTAGAGGTATTAATGCATGAGCTTGAATAGATGGAGCTAGCACTTAGGAAGGCTCTAAGACAGGAAGAAAAATTGAAGAGCTTGTCAGCGGTTAGAGAGCCTAAAAAATCTGGTAAATCAAGAGGTTTTAAAAGGAAACAGGATAACCGTTAGAAGGAAAATGATAGACACCAGATCAGGAACATGAAGACTCCGGGCCAGGAAAATTCTAGAAACAAGAACAACAACAGGAATAACCAGAACAACAATTATAGGAATGAGAATAGGAACAGTAGGTTTGAGGGACGACAAGGACCACGGGGTGGTTGCTATGTTTGTGGCGGAGACCACTTTTCCAGTCACTGTTCCCAGAGGTCAGGTTAGAGAGGGGGTAAAGTCTCTTAAGCTCAGCATCACATCCACGCTGCAGTGGATAACAGGCAGGCAGAATTTTAGGCTTCTCCTATTCAGCTGACAGGTAAACTTTTTGGTCATAATGTATCTATTCTTGTGGACATTGGTGCAACTAAATTTTTTATAGATCCTAGAGTAGCTTCCAGATTACCCATTAGAGCTGGTTATATGGCTAACCCATGGATTGTAGAATATGGAAACCGGGCAGAGCGAAGGGTAGAATAGTGTTTGGTTTGCAGCGAATTGGAGCTACCCAGCTTCATAACGCAAGTGAATCTCTATGTAGCACCTCTTGGCTCATATGACATAATCCTAGCGATAAATTGGCTAACTGAACATAAAGCCATAGTAAATTTCCACAACAAGTCTTTTACATGTTTGGATGATTCAGGGAAGTCTGTAGAGATTAGAGGTGTTAAAAGGCCTCTTGAACTCAGACAGATTTCAGCTATGCAACTAAAGAGAGCCAAACAGAAGGGGTGTAAACTTTATGTTGCCCACGTGAAGGATTTGGAGGAAACACCTCCTAACTTAGATGATTATCCAATCCTTCAGGAGTTTAGAGATGTGTTTCCAGAAGATTTGCTAGAACTTCCACCTAAAAGGGAATTTGATTTCTCTATTGATCTAAATCCTGGGACTGAACCACAGTCTAAAGCTCCTTATAGGATGACTACTATAGAGATGTATGAACTAAAGGTTCAGATTCAGGATCTCCTTGATAAAGGATTTATTTGTCCTAGCGTGTCACCTTGGGGTGCACCGGTGAGTTTTGTTAAGAAGAAGGATGGTACTTTGCATTTATGCATTGATTATAGGATGTTAAACAAAGTAACCATCAAGAATAGATACCCTTTGCCACGAATAGATGAACTATTCAATTAGATGAAAGGAGCAACGGTGTTCTCAAAGATTGATCTACGATCTGGGTACCATCAACTCAGAATCAAAGATGAGGACATCCATAAAATAGCTTTTAGAACTAGATATGGGCACTACGAGTTTGTATTTTTGCCTTTTGGGCTAACAAATGCCCCAGCAGCTTTCATGAACATAATGAACAGTGTGTTCAGGGATTGTCTAGATAAGTTCATGGATATTTTCATTGATGACATCCTAATATACTCCAAAACTGTTGAGGAGCATGAGGAGCATTTGCGAATAGTTTTGCAGCAACTAAGGGAACGAAAGATTTATGGAAAACTATCCAAATGTTCATTCTACTAGAAGAGAATCCATTACTTGGGCCATATCATATCCAAAGAAGGGATTGCGGTTGATCCAGCCAAGATCAAAGCAATACTTGAATGGCATGCTCCTGCTAATGTTCATGAAGTACAGAGTTTTATGGGGTTGGCTGGTTATTATCAGAAGTTTGTGGAAGGATTTTCTAGGATAGCAGCACCTATTACATCCCTCTAGAGAAAAGGGAAATGGTTTGAGTGGACAGAGACTTGTGAGAAAGCCTTTCAGTTGTTAAAACAAAAGCTCACATCTGCTCCAATATTGATCATTCCTGATCCAAATGGTCAATTTACAGTTATCAAAGATGTGTCAGGTGAAGGGCTAGGAGGCGTGTTCATGCAGAATGGTAGAGTTGTGGCTTACAAGTCACAGAAATTGAAAAAACATGAGGTAAATTATGCTCCGCATGATCTGGAACTTGCAGCGATTGTGCATGCCTTACATATGTGGAGACATTACCTACTCAGAAAACCCTTTGAGTTGCAGACCGATCACATGGGATTACAATATATTTTCACGTAGCCAAATTTGAACACAAGACAAAGGTGTTGGCTCAAATTATTGAGCGAGTATGACTTTGGTATAGAATATATCAAAGGAAAGGAGAACAGAGTGGCAGATGCACTCAATAGGAGAAGGCATTTATCTGCCATATCCACTACTAGGACATGCTTGAGAGAGCATGTGCTAGAGCAGTTACCTGGTGATGACCATTATGAGATGGTTTGATCTACTTTGCAGATAGATCCTTCTGATTACAGGTTCAGTGACTATTCTTTTGATAGTGATGGTATCCTGCGATACCAAACTAGGATGTATATCCCCGACCGTGCAGGGTTGAGGAAGGTTGTTTTGGAGGAGATGCACTGTGTTCCTTATGCTGGTCATCCAGGGGTGACCAAGATGCTTAATGACGTGAGACCATTATACTTTTGGCCTAGGTTAAAGCGTGATATTATAGCTTTTGTGGCCCAATGTTTAGAATGCCAGCGAGTCAAGGCTGAGCATATTCATCCGGCAGGATTGTTGTACCCTCTTGATATACCAGAGTACAAGTGGCAGGTCATAAGTATGGATTTTATTCAGGGTCTTCCCATGACTAGATAGAGGCATGATGTTATCCTGGTGGTAGTTGACAAACTCACCAAGGTAGCACACTTTATACCGGGCAGCTTGCGAGATGGTTCCCTAGCTCTTGCTAGGAAATTTGTTCATGAGATCTTTCGTTTACATGGGGTTCCAGAGACTATTATTTTTGATAGGGATACTCGTATGACATCAAGGTTATAGAAAACCTTGAATGCATCCCTAGTTACACGACTGAATTTTAGTACTTCATACCACCCTCAGACAGATAGTCAAACAGAGAGGGTGAACCAGGTCGTGGAGGATCTATTGAGGATGTACTGCATGGATCAGCAGTACAAGTGGGAAGAATATCTCTCATTGGTGGAGTTTTCTTATAACAACTCCTTTCATGCATCTTTAGGCATGGAACCTTTTGAGGCGTTGTATGGACACAAATGGCGCACACCCATTATTTGGGACAGGGTAGAGGATAGAGTGGTTATTGGTCCTGATATGCTCCGCGAGATGGAGGAGCAAATGACATTGATCTGCTCATGTCTGAAGGAAGCAGTTGATAGGCAGAAGAGTTATGCGGATAAGAACCACACCTTCAGACAATTTTAGGTTGGAGATAAAGTATTCTTGCATGTACGGCCACAAAAGAGTTCTATCTCTTTTGGCAGGGCGTCAAAGTTAGCCCCACGTTATGTTGGTCCATTCGATGTGCTGGAATTCATCAATCCAGTGGCTTACCGACTTTCTCTACCACTAGCTCTTGCCCGTATTCATAGTGTTTTCCATGTTTCATTATTGAAACCTTACCATCCTGATGTCTCTCACATTTTGGATTGGTGTGCTTTACAGGTGCAAGATCTGGGAGTGGTCTCAGTGGACCCTACTCGGGCCGTTGACCAGCGTACCATCAGGGTGCGCAATGCTGATGTGCTCCAGTATAAGGTCCAATGGGACCAATTTTCAGCTGATAGTGCTACATGGGAGGATGCGGATGACATGCATTGTTCCTTCCATCATATTTTCAGTTAGATGTTGTTTATGTTTGATAGATCATACACTTTTGATGTGACATTCTACTGATACTACAGTGAGTTTTTGGGTGTGATGATTATCGCTTTGATGTTTTGGATATTGGTATACTTTAGTTGTTGTTTGGACTATCATGTTGGAGACACTATATATACACTACTCATGAGATAATGTTTATGATATTTTTGATTTGGTTTCAAAATTATTGATGACAGAATCATATCATGTTATGCTTACATTGCAATTGATTATGTATATGTTTCTGTTTTTGATACTTACATGACATTCGGACGATGTCTCTTCCAAGTGGGGAGGGATGTCACGACCGGTTTTGTGACCTCCTAGTTAAGAGGATCATTCAGTCGGATTATGCCGACTTGGATGACTCAACATGTCTGGGTAATTATGAAATTGGTAAAATGTTGCAATTTTAGAATGCTTTATTGATTTTGGGAGGTATATTTCTTATGTGAATTACTAATGATGGTTTTTCTTGTCGAGTGTTTGAATGGATGCAGGTCGGAAGATAGGGGTGTGGTTGAGGAGAGAGGTCTAGCTCCCCACCTAGTGTCAGATTTGGATGCCATAGAGCCCGCACACACCACCATATGATTACTTAATCGTGTTGCTATGAGTGTTTTTTGAATGAAAAATATGTATATCTGCAAATATTTGTTTTATATCTCTTAAATGGAAAATGTGATTTGAATAAGCTAGGATATAATGGTTAGGAATTTTAATTAAAAAAAAAGGGGTGTTATTTATGTGTACTTATATTTTATTCTTACTCCTTACTCTTTACATTCATTTTTACCAGAAAGTAAAAACAAGAAACGGTTATGAACGCATGGCCATTAAGGGAGAGGGCAATCGAGAATGAGAGGAAGAGAAACAGGGGTGTGAGAAAAACCAAAAAGAAAAGAAATCACGGAAGGAATTTTGAAAAAGAACAGGAATATATTAATGTTGCTGAATGCTGGAGAGGGGATAGTGGATGGCTGTGGTGGCAGTGGGATTTCAAACTCAACCTTGGTCATCGGGTTTTCCAGGTTTATCTTGCATTTCAGTTGGAAACACTTTCAACATTGTTACATTATAGTATTTGCATGCTTCATTAGGTTGGTTGATGCAATTATTTTGGGGAAAAATTATGATTGCTATAGTTTTTTTTGTTCAAACTCTTTTTATACTTCCTGCGCCATTATCCTCTACCAACATGTGTTCATCTGTAGAGCTGCGTGTGCGATTAGTTTTCTTGGCTGTAGGAGTAAGTACTTTTGTGAGCTGCATTTTCCTATTCTCCTCATGCCTAACAGAACCATTCATCCAGTTGTTTTACATTGAAGACAGATGGCTGGGAGTGAGAAGATAGACCCCAACGAACCTCCCCTCTTCATTCTTTTTCTCTTCCCTTGCACATGAGTGGTGTTGTATTTTCTCCTGTTCATGAAACGCAAACTTTTTCTTTGTTAACATTAAACTATTTGCTTAATAGTATTGGAACTTTTAGAAATGGGTAACTCGAAATCTCTTCTCTAGGTCCATAGACATATCACATTCTAGATAAATTCATCTGTTAGAGTAAGCAAATCTTTTTAATTTCACATCTTGAATTTGTCATCGGCTCTCCTATATTTCTTTCAACTATAGTATCTCATCATCTAAGTCGAAGATAGAGTTATTCCAAGGAATTGATGTTCGTGTGTTTTAACTTGGTTTTCTAACCGTTCCCATGTATTGTTTACTCAATTTCATTGTGAATAAATTTTTTGGTTGAATGGACGATTCACTACATGCATCGTGAAACATAGAATGGAAATTTCTATACTTTTGTGCTCTGCGTGAAATTCTCTGTTTCATCTGATGTTTTGGAATAGAATATATTTTAAAATTGGAGAAAACTTGGGTCAGTGAACTATTTTTCTACGTATCTATCTCACCCCCCTTTGACTTGGATGCAACTAAGGCAACTATCGATCTCACGCCTTCGAAAAATATTGAATATATAGGAATATCTAATACCTTGCTGTTCAGCTTTGTTATTTTTAAATAGATTATGTTCTGTTAGTTATTTTGGCTTGCATACTCCTCTGCCATCACATTTGACTCTGTATGCATTGCTCAGTTAACACTTCTTTCTTTTAGCAAAAATAATTCTTTCTTTAGAAGATAGTATTAAGACTGGAACCTACCAGCATAATAAGTTCTTGTATGGTGTTTTAACTCATTAAACTGTCTGATTGGAACCGTTGAAATCAACTTGTAATCATATTGAAAATTATGTATTAAATGAATTAGTCCTATTTTATACACACCATCTCCGATTCAATTACTTGCGCGAATTGTGAAATTTTATTGCAGAAATGTTACATAATATGTTTGAGATGCTGTTATTTTTTTATATTTTTTTTTTTATGGGGACCTGGGATGTATCAATTGATGGAAGTTGTGCCAAATGTAAATCAAAAGGGAGTGTGAATTCTTTATTTACCTTCCAGTTCAAACCTGGATAAAAATTACTTTGGCCAAAGTCAATGCATTGTTTATTGTCATGCATGGTTATTTATACCCCTTGCTACATCCGATGTATAGAACCTACTGTAGGCATATGTGCTTGTAGGTTAAGTTACACGGCTACACTATGACCATCCAAATCTACCAGTGGCCAGAAGCTAGGCCTCTCGTGCAGGGATGGGGTGTTCTTTGTGTCAGGAAGAACCCTAGGGAAGCTCATCACTTCTGGAGCTGACCACTCCACGGTTGGGCGGTAAAAGTGCCTGGACCCCACCTCTGTTCTCAAGGAAGCATAAGGGACTCAGTCCAAGGCTCAGTAGACAGAAACCGATGAGTTGATATTTCCAGTGTTAATTTCTTCTCTTCTTTCTCTATTATCATGTTGTACTTTATTTAGTGATCGACAAGCTGGTCGACACTTTTGAGTGTAATAATTTTGTTGTATTAATGTAATTTGTATATTTGATTCCTATATCCAACAAGTTGGTCAGCATGAAATTGTATGTATTATATCTTGTGTTTCATTTTACTTCAACAAGATGCTCGTTAGTATGAACTTCATTGGTGTAAATTTTGGAATTCATTGACTGGGATGTTGACTTGGTTTTTTGACTTTATCGACTTTCACCTTATTATGTTAAAATCTTATGTGGCATATTTGTATGTAAATTCAATCCTTACAGTAAGAGAAGCGATGGTGTGAAGAAGGTATGGAAGGGGCTCTCAAAGATTTTGAAGACGAAGACAAGTCGATATGGGCAACATCAAATAAATGGGGTATTCCCATAGCCACACTTTCTAAATGGTTGGGTGGTCTCACAACCACCTCCAAGAAAGGTCCCTCAACCATCCTCACCCTAGAAGAAGAAGAGAAGATTGTTGAGTGGTATGAAGAGATGGATACAATGGGTCATGGGCTCGATATTGTCAACTTGAGGGAAAATGTGGCTCAGATATGTGAGAGTAGACCCACCTTTTTAGAGAATGGAATGCCTGGTAATTCATGGTGGTCGAGGTTTAATGCTTTCCATCTAGAGCTAACACTGTTGATGGTGCAAGGCCTTGACAAAGACAAAGCAATGAATCTAAGAGCATATATTATGGAACCTTTCTACGATACTTGTCAAAAGCATATGATGCAAATCCTTATGGACCTAGTCGCATATGGAATTGTGATGAAACTAGCATGCAGGCTGGAAAAAATGGGGCTATGAGGGTGCTTTCTAGAAAAGGAAGTCGTAAATGTCTCCTACATAATTCCCAAGAGTCATCAATGGATTACCATTCTTTGTTTTGTGAATGCTTCTAGGAAAATCATTCCAAGTTTCTACTAGCTCTTCAAAGGAAAGAAGAGGTTGTCAAATTACATTTCAAAATGTGAATCAGATGCTTGCATGGAATCTCAAGAACATGTGTGGATGACGGAGGAGTTTTTGCAAAATTTGTTACACCACTTCGCCCAGTCTATTCTTAGAGGTTTTACCCACCAATAGATCATTTCTATTATTTGATGGCCGCAACAATCATGTTGTTGTGACAACCATCTAAGAACCTCAGATGCTTGGAATTGACCTCCTTACATTTCTAACACACACATTTCATAGACTACAACCCTTGATGGGAGTGTGTTTTCACCCTTCAAAACTTACTTTAAAGAAGAATGAACCTCATCGGTGGCTAGGTGCCTCAACTTGGAAATCACAAGGACAAAACTGGTAGAGATTGGCAACAAATCTTTGACACAGCCATTGACTATCTCTAACATTGTAGTGAGATTCAAAAGGATAGGGATATGGCCCCTGAATCATGATGTGCTGAAGATGACATGCAACCTAGTAAAACATTTGAAATTCATAGTGGGGATGATGTTTCAGCAATGGAGAACATGCTAAGCCTATCTACAAATGATGTGGCGAATGAAGATGTGGCGGAAAACATAGCTAAACTCTATAATTGTGATTCTAATTCACAAGTGGAGTTGGTTCAGAAAGTAGAGAATGAAATGGATCTGGTTGTGGACTTGCAAGCCCCAAAACAAGATTCATATTTTATTTTTCCTACACCACCCACCACTTTTGAGCCAAAAATTGTACATTACTTTGCAAAATGTACCCAACCATAGAGTGTTGTGGATGCAGATGTGACACAATAAACATGTGAAATGTGAAGGTGGGAATGATGAAGATGAAAGAATACTATCACAAGTATGCAAGACACTCACTTCTCAATAGGAAACATCATTGAGAAATTAGCTGCCCATTCACATCGTCAACCAAAAGTAGGACAAGGTCGAAAAGGATCTAGTTGAGTGGCCTATCCTAGCTGCTAACATCTGATTATTACATGGAATTTTTTATGCATTAGGAGGTAAGGAAGACATAATTAGAGGATATAAAAGAGAGGAAGAAAGCGCAGATCATAGAAAATAAGGCTCCATGGAAATTGGCAAAGGAGAACAGGCCAAGGGAGAGAAAGAAAATGGAGATTTGTTGTTAGGAAGAGGAAAGGCTGAAAGAATAAGAGAAGAAGGATAATGAGGAAAGACAAAACTGAGTGAAGGTAGTGAAAGAACATGAGGCTAAGCATAGGAGGATTGAGGATTAGCGTAGTTATACAATCCATCCTCTCCATCATGTCTATTCCTGAATCCCATCTTGTAATGAGGGATATGATAAATATCAACATCCCAAGCTCATCCACAACTTATAATTGTGCACAGACTTGACCATCTATTAGGTTTGCAGGTATTCATAACTATAGTGGTGGGGTCCAAACATTTGGTGGTAGAGGTGGATATTGTAGCCCAATACAAGATAGACTGAGTAGCTCTCAAATATCACTAGGGGAGGAGAGAATTGTTCCCATTGCAGTGTCAAGTCCATTACCCATCTCACCCTCACCAATTTTGGGTACTCGACTTCCTTAAATTTTTGATGATTTCTATTGTTGGTTTATAGTGAATTTCTATGTATTTTGTTTCTAACTATTTTGTATTTTTAACTGATATGTATAGGAAAGAATGTGCCATGTAATACATTGATTGAGCCAAGATTAAACAATAACATTCTATAATTTTCAATGCACCTTGTTTTGAACTCTATCTTATCTCTAATAGTGATATATAAATTCAATATGAAACACATAATGTCATGATTGAGTGCAGTAGTTGTTTTCAATTTCAATTCCAATGTTGGGGATCAAGAGTTTAATAAGTTATCAGCTTCATGGTTTCATTGTGAATCAAATACCCAATTATACTCGTTCTATTTGATATTGGTAGTGTTGTGTAAAGATCTATTTATGAATGTTTGAGTGCAACATAAACATTGAGTTGTGACTTTTCAAATCCAAGTGGACATGTAATGGGTCCAAGTGCTAATATATGCACTTCTATCAGCTCCACTAACCTCACACATTTTGGACCTTGTGCACTTCTTGGCTCCTCTCTCCTAAATAATTAAAATTTCATGGTTGTTCAATTTTTTCACACCTTGTCCAAATAATCATATCACACACACACACACACACACACACACACACACACATTTACAATAGTGGGTTACACTTTTTTGCCTAAACAGACATCGAAGTCTACATTTTGAAAAAAACCTTCAGATTCGGATGCATATTGTCATTAAACCATTTGAAATTAGAAGATGAAGTAAAATAGAGTCTTTTAGGATTTTCTATCTAGATTCTAAGTATTTTTTTTTTCTTTTTTTTTGAATTGATTTGAATGGTTTTTTTTTCCTCCTACTAAAACTGCTATGTTGCTGAAAACATCATTTTCAAAAAGTTACATTGACTTCATAGAGCATAACATTTTTTTCTAAACTAGATATCAATGTGCTTCTTTTGAATTTGGTTTTGTAACATCCATATAGAGGGTATGCACTTGGTTTGATGACATTATCATGATTATTGCATATTTTATGAGCATTTGAAGTAGAGTAAATCGTAATTTTGACATACCTTGACTGCATAGCTTATAACTTGTTGTGTATTTATCAAAATTTTTTAAAAAAAATGATAGAAAGTAGACTCGAAGCTGGAGGGCACTGTTATTTTTCAAAAAAAAAATTCTCTTTTCTACTAATTTTCGTTGAACGTCAAACTTGGAGGTTTATATTGGATAAAAAACCTACATTTGGTGCATGTCAAAAAACATTGACCTAATTAATTCAAAAACTTTCAAATCTATATTCGTTAGAGAGCTTGTTCATATTGCTTGTGCAATACAAAATGACGTCTCCCTATTTTTCTGTTTGAGCCATGCGCTTGAGCCCCGAAGCCATGAAAATTGCATATTTTTGTTAGCCTCTGCAAATGGCCTCTATTTAGAGGGTTTCGATATAAAGTACTTTCGATCGAAACTAATTAGTCTCGATCGAAAGTACTTGACTAAATCCTCCCGCTCGCGAATTTTGTGAGGAATTGCTTCCTCCGAAAAAGTGTAACCCACTATTGTGGGTTCACCCGTATATATATATACATATATATACATATATATATATACATATACATATATATACATATATACATATATATATACATATATATATATACATATATACATACATATATACATACATATATATATACATATACAGATACATATATATACATATATATATA
>MU228273.1:129913-145823 GCA_018584345.1 Thuja plicata | reverse complement strand
CGCACAATAACCTGACCAACCTGGATTCTCGCAGATTTGCTTTTCTTTGCTCTGACCTTCGTTGCAGAATAACAAGATATTGTGACAAGGGACTTGCACCAGCTTCCTTATCCGTCTGTGAATAGATAATGATATCAAATTGAAACAAAGTGAGAGAAACAAGATGTCGACAACAATTGTACAAGTTTTGCAGTGTACACTCATTTATTTGGGACGAAGTTCAAGTATTTATATTGATAAAAGAGGGATGCGACATCAAGTGCAGTCCCTAGAGAAAGTAAAAAACTAGGGAACTGGACTTCTGTTGAGATAGAAATACATCATTACAAATACCTCTACTCCTGTGCATGATCTAGTTACAGTTAAATGCTCATATATAGAGAAATAATATCCATAGCAGCATAATAGATCTTCTGGGGAAAAAAATTGGCAAACCAAAAAAATTGTGATTTAACTGGAAAAAATTGAAGTTACAAAAAAAGCATAAAAACATGATAAAAAATCAAAATATTTGCATTTGGAAGATTGCTAAATTTTTTTTAATGGAGTGAGATTCCAAAGCAAATAAGGGACGAATCTAATTTGCACAAAGGACATCTATTGATATAAGGTAAGTAGTTTAACATATTCTTTCAATTTTTGAATGAATTTTTTAAAGTTTTTTTCTTTTAAATTACAATTTTCTTTTCTTAAAAACAAGTTTCAAGATTTTTCAAAAAGTTTTTTGTTGTTTGTTTTGAACATTTATTTATTAGTTTATACATACAAATTTGTAATCTCTTATATCATCAATCTATTCGGAATGGCCACTAGTTCAAGTTCAGTGGACTTTGGACAAATAAACAATATAAATATGATAAAGCATCTATCTATGGAAATATGTTTAATGCTTAACAACTTCCAAGGCGTGGGGCTTTTATTTGGAATTGTAATCAATGCAGGATCCAATTTAAGAGCTCATATAGTCGAGTGAAAGCCAATTTATGAGATATAATTGGGCGTGGAATAAAAAAATGTGGGACAAAACAAGGGCTTGCCAAAAGTGAAAATTATGGCATATAAACTTTTCTGATTGCACAAAGTTGTTCAAACCCCTACAAGCTACCAGGATATGTGACTTTGATACCACTGTAATGTGCTGGGCTAATATGATTGCACTTTTTGCAATTATTTGATAAGATGATAACAACAAAATTCATGTTTCGAAATGAATATTTTATAAGATTGATTAAATGCATAATTCAGAATAACATCTACATAATTTCCACTTGATTATTTAAAATAGCACATAACAAACCATTCTAATTTCATTTACAAATAAGATATTGATCTAACCTTGAATTAAATGAGAACAATATGAAATTTAACCTCATTGTTGTTGCCAATACTGTAGACAAATTCATTTCTTGTCCATTGTATTTCACCAGTTCTGCAGAGATAGACCTCACAAGCTACAAGCTCTGGAAATGTCGCAACCTGGAACTAGAATGAGTGTTCTCTAATGCTAGTTAGCAGCAAACTTCTGTCCTTCATATAAGAGCTTGAATGGTTTCCATGCCACTAGTCGTCGACTCAAAATATTCCCTTTTTTAACTGGTAAACTTTCCTTCAGCAAAGAAACCCCATGTGTTTGTAGTTCGCCCACAATATTTACACCTAGTCAACAAGTTTCCCATAAACCCTCCTAGTGCCCAAACAACCTCTATATTGGAGTCTAATTTGTAGAGCATAAACACCAAAACTGTGGTTGTTTTAGTTTTTGAAGGGGCTAATTTTGTGAACTGCTCCATGAATCTTCTAGTGCCTAATTTTGAAAACTTGACTCATCACAATCTCCCAAAATGGCAGCTACAGTAGGATTTTATTATTAATTTAAGTCACTACATTCTTTCCTTTGCTGTGGCATACTTTAAATCTTCAACAAAATTTCAACTTGGAATTCCTAAAACCTCCAAAATTGAAATCTTTAGTTACAATTTTAAATCAAAAATTATTTCCACAATTTGGTCAATCTTGATTGAATTCACTAGAACTGGCTAAGAAGAATCCCTCTTCATAATAGGCATAGTTTTTGGGGAAAGCCTTATGGTAATCCCACACGCACATTATGATGGAAATACATATAAGGGATGCAAGTAGCACCTAAGTTTCATTGAAGTAGTGGTAACCCCAAGTGGGGCTATGAGGCCGAATGGCGGGTGTCATTTTGTGCTCCTAGGCATAATGGAAAGGAATAAGCTCGAGGCGCCTTTTATGATTTTTCAGGGAACTACATCAATGAAATTAGTTATATCATATGGTTGAGTTAATGTCCTAACCCTAGTAGGAAAGGTCTATGCTTTGACAAAGATAATGTTTCTAGTATGAAAGACATATTTTATGGATTATGCTTCAATGTTTACCTATCATAATTGTAGGTTCTCAACCAAGATCTATCTTATTCCACAACTAGTAAATGATATCGCTAACTCTCTATTTCTTGTTTTACTTGGAATCATAGATGCAAAAATCTGCAGATAATTCACTAAACTAGTGAGTAATTGAGGGCCACCAAGCTGGGCAAGCTACTTGCTCAATTACTTGGCAACGGGTTTTTCAAAAACTTGCAGCGAATATAACATGAAAAACTCGCTATTAACCTAAAGAAATCGCAATTTTTTTGTGAAAAATTCGTGCAAATCAGTAGATCAACGATTTTAGTCCAGCAGTTTTTAAAAAAAACACTAATTCAGCTTCATGTCGGCCTCTGTTTGGTACACGATAGCAATTATGGAACACAACGAGCAAGAGCCAGTGTTGAGCAATTAGGGCACTAAGTTATTCACCCAACTATATTTTAGCAATGCATTTGCTAATGGAACAAAGTAGTGATTGTTGCTGTCAATGTAAAATCATTGTGTGTTAAAAAATTGTTATTCACTTGACTATTATAGTTTAGTTATTAGGGCACTGTATTATTCACCTGCCTATCAGGTTTATTGTGAAAGTCAGTCAGATACAAAAATTTTAGCTAAACCACAGTTGAATAATCGTGTGGTATATAAGGCAATTTTTAAATGTAGACAATGTATATTAAGGGCATGCGATGATTGTTATATTGTTAATTTTTAGATATTGTTATAAAAATTAATATAACATAATATATATTACTATTTAGACTTTATATTATATTAAAATAATAACAATTAATTTTAACAATAATATAACAATATCTAAATATGAAACAATGAAAATAATTGTTTTTGATTAAGGGTCAACCTAGTTTTGAAGGGGCCCCGAAACCCTTTACAAACTGATATTGGAGGGATCTAGAACCCTCAAACAGACAACTACAAAGATTTTACCATAATTGATCAACAACCCCAAAATCAGCAAACAATCAACATCCTAACAAAAGCTAAACATACTAAGTACAAGTGGATCTAACAGCCAATGCCCCAAGAAACAAGGGTTTTAGAAGGCTCCCTTAACCTTGAAACAAGAAACAAGGGGTTTTACCAGGCTCCCCTTACCTGAACTATGGGTTTTAACAAGTCTCTCATAACATTATTCGGTTTTAGAATGAACCCAAAACCATCCAGCAGCAAATCGCAAAGTCTTCCCAATAGAACAACTCCTCACCTACAAGCCTCCTCTCCATCTCGATATAAAAGGATCCCACATCAATAGGAACAACTAAGGAAGAGACAATCAGGCAGGAAAACCACTCACGAAACAACCCCGCCTCCAAGCAGCAAGAACCAAGAGCCAACCACATAGAGCAACATGCACATCACCACCTCCATAGAGGATGTCACCACCTCAATAGGGGTTGTGAAAAGGGAAGAATGGAGCAAAATGAGCCAAACCCACCTCATGGCCACAAGAAGAAACCGCATTACAAAAGGGGAAAGCTCCACCTCCATAAGAGCCTCATGGGGAAGAGACGTGAGAGAACTAACACGAGCTCACAAGAGAAGAGAGGAAGGAAAGCACCAGTCTCCAAAAGGGGCAAGGACAACCCCAAAACCAAAAAGACCCCCTAACCAAAAATACAATAAAGCCAGAATAGGCCCTTAAATTGTCAACAATTGACTGACCAAAATAGCAAACACAACCACCGAGAGGCCCCGCGAAAAAGAAGGGTCCAAACCAGCAACTGAGGCATTCACGAAAAAAAACCAGAGCCAAGAACAAATTGGAGCGATACAACCAAGCACACCCTCTTCACAACAGCCTTTCCATAGACAGGAAAAACTCCCTTCCAACCACAAACCCCTGCCAAAAAAAAGAGCATCAACAACACTAGCAGGGACAGAGTCACTCTAGCAGGGAACCCCCAAAATCTCCATGAACGACAACCACACCAAAGGGAAAAGCTCAGATAGCAAAAAGACTAAACCCTCGAACATAGTAGGTGAACAAATGCAGGAAGGCAGAAGGAGGAAAACCCACTCCAAACCCAAGCCAAAAACAACCCCGTCCTCTAGAGAAATCAACAATGAAGGCAAATGAAGGGCAACGAAGACCACACCCAACAAAAAAAGAAATAGAAGCCAAAGCTCTGACTTAGCACCCACACACACTAGACCATGCTCAAAAACCACTTCTCCAACCACAATTCCACCAATAGCACCATAAACCTAGGAACCTCCCCTGCCTCAGCCTCCACAATTAACACTCAAAATAGGGACAAGCCTTCCTTGCAGCCTCCAAAAGCCTATAAACGCGACCTCAACCTCAAAACAAGCAAGGACAAAGACAAGAAGCACAATCAAAGGAGGCGGAGATAAACAAGAGGAAATGAGGAAAAGACTTTCCTTGACCACGAACGCCTCCAACACCCCATCTCCCGCAACACCTCCCTCCAAAACTCCAACACATGCACCAACAGGCAAGAGACACCACCAAAAAAGTCAAAAAAGACAGCTAGCAAAACAATGAGTAGGGCCGCTCTAAGACAAATGGAACCCAAACCTCTCTAGCACAAATGGAACCCAAACCTCCAACAACTGCAGAGTAAGACTCAGAAGGCAGAAAGCAGCCTCTCCTCCACCATCCGCAGCAGCACCTCCTTCATTTGCCTCGTCATCCTCCCCATCTGTAGCACCTCCTTTCGCCGAAGAAACCCTAGCACCTCCAGAACCTGTCTTCCCACCTACTCTTGCCATTTGAAAGGTGGTGATGGATAACAATGAAAATAATTGTTATATCAATATCTTTTAAAGTATTATAGATAATAACTCATCACCGCTAATATGTACGTAAATGCTAATATTGATTTATATATGATGGAAAATGGAAATCAGTAATATGTTCTACAGATTCGGTCTTTTAAGAATCTATTAAGAAATTATAGATTTTCAAATGTTCAATAAATGTGTCAAATTATTGCTGATTTTTTTCCCGAGTTTTTTGGCAAGTCCTGATTTTTTAAACATTTTGGGCCAACCAAGTCAATGCAGAGTCTGAGTTTTTTAACTATGCTTGGAATGTAATTTTAGGGCAAAAACTAGAGCATTGGAAAAGAGGACGCGAATGGCATTCCTCATATGCCTTACCTCCCCTCCGTAACGAAACAATAGATTCAATGAAAGTTTAAAGGAATCGTTATACCTACTCTATTATGCAAAGACTACAGAATAACAAGAATAACAATGTGTGTCTGTGTGTATATATATATATATATATATATATATATATATAGCAATATGTGATATCTATATAGTTTTCCTATTTTGGATCAAATGGAAGATAAATAACAGTTCAGCCTAAGCAGAATCTCAGGCCTTATACAGCATATCAATATTCTTCGACCAGTATATAGACTACTGTTCAATTTAATCATAATCAGACTGCCAATTCTTGCTTGATCAAATGCTTATTTCTTGTCTTTGATGCTTACCAGTCTGTTGATTAGTAATCTCAGATTTGTATGTTTGATCTGCTCCCCTTGATTGCCTTTATATAGCCCTCAAAGAGGATGAATAGACACCTCCCTTAGCTCTTCCCCAAATGAGGTGTCCTTTTTGTTAAATTTTCGAACCAGAATACAGAAATTCAATAAACAGAAACTCAAACTACACAAAAGAATAGATTGCACCAGTATTTACCCTAGGACAACCCTCCACTTGAGGGAAAAACCCAGCCACACTAAAGTTAATCGTTTTCTTCAAAACTCAAAATTCTATACAGACTTCTCAAGCTTGAGCTGATGATTAAAACAAATCAAAGATTACTAACTTCTGACAATCAACTATAGCTTGCTTGACTCTTACAATACGAGCAATATACCATGTATCACACAGATACTAAATGAAGGAATAGACACGATAAAGATGATCAGGCACTGATCATACACAACAGTGTATAAAAGAACCAATGATGTCAAAAGCAAAATACAATGTTCAATAACAGATACGATAATCACGGATGCTAAATATTCACGTCCACTTCCACTTTCGCTAGCTAATCCCCTCTGCTGAATATCGCCAAAATGAGCTAGATGACGAAAAAAATGTCTAAGTCTCGGTAACTCAAGAGTCACCTGTTATACAACTAGTGAACCGACAGTCATTACTATGCCAAGTCGATTCGATTCCTTAAGGAATCCAAAAGTCACGTGAATACAAACACGATCATCCCACTCCTGTTCTGAGGAAGCAATAAATGATAACAAAAATACCCGATGAGAATTAAAGGGTCATAACAATTGCAAACGGTAAACTCAACAACTTAAAGATCGATGACTCTTGAATTCCAATCTCGTTAAGTCTGGGCGGTTATCGAGAGATGAAGTGTCTTCAGAATAATAGATACAAAGAGACCGCCACAGTAGAAAGAACATGAAGATGAAGAGCTCTTGGCAGTAACAACAACCTTCTTAAAGAAAAGATACGCCAGAGACTGAAGGAGATTATCAACATGAACAGAAAAATAATATTGTTGGAAAGCATAATCGAACAGATAAGCTTGAGAACACAATGATTGCAATCTGGAAGATCTTGAGGCAGCTCTCGATAGTTTGCAACAGAGAAACCAGAAATGTAAAGAACATCAACACAGGTATGAATGATATCTCACGTAGCTACCAAAACATTAACACTCCCTCTTAGCAAGAGAGAGATCATTCATATGTCATAGTGTGTCTCAACCTGACAAGCACAATGGCTACACCCATATGTGTCAACAGAAAAACTTTATCGCGGATTCTCTCAACGTGATTTTGTCATCTCAACATGACATCCACCATGGCTACTCCTAGAGCGTGGAACAAGGGCTTTCACCTCAAATTTCTCTCGCAGAGAAGAATGCATTAACAAGGGCTTGCACCTCAAACGTCTCTCGCAGAGAAGAATGCATTAACAAGGGCTTGCACCACAAACTTTTCTCGCAGAGAAGAATGCATTAACAAGGGCTCGCACCTCAAACTTCTCTCGCAGAGAAGAATGCATTAACAAGGGCTTGCACCTCAAACTTCTCTCGCAGAGAAGAATGCATTAACAAGGGCTTTTACCTCAAATTTCTCCATCTCAGAGAAAAATGCATTATAAAGGCTTTCACCTCAAATTTCTCCACCTCAAAGAAAAATGCATTACAAGGGCTTTCACCTTAAATTTCTCCGTCTCGGAGAAAAATGCATTATAGCACATAATAGGAACAACTGAATGTTGAGACTCCCTCTCAGCAAGGGCAACATTCTTACAGCTTTGATTATCACAATACAATACAGTTGGCTCCAATGTTTGACCAAACAAAGAGCTTTAGCAGTCACACTGCTAAACGAGCTTGTTGATCCTCTGCATAGGACTTGGCACACTCCATCTGCCACTCAAGCTCCCTATGAATCTTCAAGCACTTACATCAACCTTTTGACCTCCTTTTTCAAAGATTGCCTGCAATGCTTGCCTTAAAAGAATAATTTTCAACACACACCTTCGAACCTTTTGACATACTAAAGTTTAGGACTGTCCTCCACAATCTCATCCAAAATCATCCTCTACAGAAGGTTTGTGAAGCTATCAATATCAAATCCAGATAGACAGTGCAATTTTGTTCTCTGCAACATTGCAACCCATTTAGTTGACATCTTTACTTCTTCACAAAACTCTATCTGAATGTCATATTCTCCTCTTAGAAGTAGTTGATCGCAATGATAAGGACTTTGTTGTTTACTGTCTTCATCTTTCTCAATTTCCTTGCTGAAGCAAACTCTTCATCCAAGCCTGACCCAACCTTGTTATGAGACATCAACTTTGACTCATGACTACAAGTTAAGACCTCATGAATGATCAAATCTCCAGCTGTCATGACTTCCACACTGGATGCTTAATCTCCTCCTCCTTGTGTGATTTCAGATAATTAATCCATCATCCTTTTGCTCCTTGATGCATCCTGCAACAAAGAGAGATTAATAATAATTCATAGAATCAAACTACCCTTAAAAGAAATATACGAATCAATGCTAAAAGCATATATGATTCACTATTCTCAATATTATTGCATGAATTATACATGATCATTATTCAAGGTACAAACTTAAAATACTTATCTCTCAATAGTTCTCAGTGCTTTTGACAACGTCCTCTATTGATTACTACTCTTCTACCCGTTAACTCTTATGCACAAGACATATGCAACAAATATCACTCTTTTCCAGTAGATGTTATGAAGTCACTGCAAGCTGACATTCCAAGAGACCTCTACTTTTCACCATGCACCTTCAGGTGATATGCCTTAGAACATTTCAGCAAATATTTCTTCATGACTGGAGTCTGGAACTTCCACCAAAGGCAGACTTTACAAGAGTGAACCTAACATGAAGCGGGGCAGGAAATCGAAACAGAGATTCACGGCAAAGAACTCCTGAGACTGACTTCTTGTGTTCTTCAACAAATTATACACAACAAAGGTTTCAAGTAACAGAGAAAACTAGAGAGTGGTGATGCCTTGCAAAATGAATGATAGAGCCGCTAGCACTCGCATAGAAAACTGTTGTTTCTTCAGTCAATAGGAATGAGTGAAGGCAATATTATTATTTTCCTTTTCCCAAACGTACCACCAACTACAGAATTAATACAGTCTGTGGTATTCTTTCTCACAGCCAAAAGCTGAAGCATTGAAAATTTTAGAGTATCACTGTCCCGGATGAATATGAACACTGCAGCCTCCAGAAGTAGCAGTCTCCAGCAGTAAATGAGCATATATTACAAGTCAACCAAAGCACACCAACCTTCAAAATAAAGGACTGCCACATTTTTGTCCACGTTGTTTCTAGATAAACAACTCTCGGATTCAAACTCATTTCTAAGTTTTATTGAAATATATAATAGCAACTGCTGCAATCAAATCGATCTTTTCTCAAAAACCCTCATTTTTCTACCACACCCATAATCACATCATATGCAGAAGCTCTTGTGACCAGATCTATAACCTAAATGGCTAACCACAATACACATTCGCTTTGGTAACAATCTAATATATCCAAGATTTCAAAAAAACGCCATCTTTAGCTTGAAGAATACATTGGACTTCGACATTACACTGTTCTTGGTAAAAAGTCTCAGCTACTTACCATTCCAAGCCAAATTTCGTCTACCATGTGCCAAGCATCCCTCGCTAAAATAACTCACATTTGCCAACCTGTGATCGCACGTTCAGTTCTCTGCAGGTCCCAGTACCAGGTGCACATATGGGACCTCAATTGGCTGGGGATCTCAATTTACAGAAATGGCCCAATCCTACATGTGATTAACCCACAACCTAATCCTACCTCAAGTCACAATATCAATTGTAGTCAATGCCATAGCTGCATTGTAAATCAAATGTGGAAAATCTTATACACCCAGTTTAAGCAGCGCCTGTATTGAACTTTTTGCTCAACAATACACTTCAACCCTGTTGCACCACAACCTAATGCCATTTGACATCAAGCAACTTGTACCCACATGTACTTCAGAGATCTCAAATGCAGCACTATGGATGTTATTGCAGATTTACTAAAAAAAAACCTCATTTCAAGTCACTCCAGATTTGAGCATCCATGTGGAAATTGAAGGATGCCCTGATTGCTTTCTCCAGAAAATCGCAATGGCACCCACCTTATATTTGTGTTATACTTCCAATATAAACAAACCCTGAATCTGTCAATCCTCCAGACCTTGCGAAAAATGCAAATCTATTCAACTTGTGACATCAGCTTCACCCATTAATCCCAAGAATTTTCTAGAATTCAATCGCCCTATTTTGGTTCTGGATTTTTCTTTAGATCCGCTCTTATACCATGTTAAATTTTTGAACCAGAATACAGAAATTCAATAAATAGAAACTCAAACTACACAAAAGAACAGATTGCACCAGTATTTACCCAGGGAAAACCCTCCACTTGAGGGAAAAACCCAGCCACACTCGAATGTTAATCCTTTTACTCAAAACTCAAAATTCTGTACAGAGTTCTCAAGCTTGAACTGATGATTAAAACAAATCAGAGATTACTAACTTCTGACAATCAACTATAGCTTGCTTAACTCTTACAATACAAGCAATATACCATGTATCTCACAGATACTAAATGAAGGAATAGACACGATAAAGATGATCAAGCACTGATCATACACATAGTATATAAAAGAACCAATGATGGGAGAAGCAAAATACAATGATCAATAACATATACAATAATCACAGATGCTAAATATTCGCGTCCACTTTCGCTAGCTTATCCCCTCTGTTGAATATTGCCAAAATGAGCTAGATGCCGAAACAAAATGTCTAAGTCCCGATAACTCAAGAGTTGCCCGTTACACAACTAGTGCACCGACAGTCGTTACTATGCCAAGTCAATTCGATTCCTTATAGCCACGCGAATACAAACAAGATCATCCCACTCTTGTTCTAAGGAAGCAATAAATGATAACAAAAATACCCGATGAGAAATGAAGGCTCATAACAATTGTGAACAGTAAACTCAACAACTCAAAGATCAATGACTCTTGAATTCCATCCTCGTTAAGTCTGGGCGGTTATGGAGAGATGAAGCGTCTTCAGAATAATAGATACAAAGAGACCACCACAGTAGAAAGAAGAACATGAAGATGAAGAGCTCTTGGCGGCAATGGCAACCTTCTTAAAGAAAAGATAAGGCAGAGACTGAAGGAGATTATCAACATGAACACGAAAAATAATATCGCTGGAAAGCATAACCGAACAGATAAGCTTGAGAACACGATGATTACAATCTGGAAGATCTCGAGGCAGCTCTCGATAGTTCACAACAGAGAAACCAGAAATGTAAAGAACATCAACACAGGTATGAATGATATCTCACGCAGCTTTTAATCCTTATATTTCTATTTTTAATAGCTATTTTTTGGTTATTCTTTTCTGCCTCACTCACACACACAAATGAGGTGTCTTTTTAATCCTTATATTTCTATTTTTAATAGCTATTTTTCTGTTGTTCTTTTCTGCCTCATCACACCACACACACACACACGCACGCATATTTCTGTATTTCTTATTCCCTTGATGTTCAGATCTTTTATTCTAATTTCCACTTCCCTTTTTGTCCCTTTCCCGAGAGTAAGCCCATCCTATTTATAATATCCCAAAATGGGTTGAAGTGTCACTCACACGAGACACAACCCCACCCAAGTGAAAGGTCCCTCCATAAATTATTTCCTTTCAATCTAACCGATACCCTCCTTTTAATCATGAATTGTTGTCCTTGTGTTATCAGCACTAGATCAAAGCAGTGTTTTATTAATAACCAAGGCTGCATCTGTGGTGCAGGAGCACCCCGGCTGACAAACAATCAGCACCACCCAAAAATATTTCTTATTTTTGTTTTGGTTTGGTTTGAAGGTTCTTGGCATCTCTCTGTTTGCTTAGCTGAGGTAAATTTAAGATTTGACTCTCAGATGATTAGTCTGTAAAGTATAAGCTTTGCTTCAGTGCATGAACATCCTTAAAAGCATAAAGAATATAGGGATATATATGCAAAATTGGAAGAGGCTCATGTACTGTTCAAATAAAGTGCCTGTGGAAACTGCAGTTGGCTAGTAAAAGAAAACTCGTCTTCTAATTATTGACAGCAGCCGCAGCCTTGTGGATATCCATCGATGCATACGGAATAAGAAAGCTTCTTTTCACAAATGTTGGAGTCACTACTAACCTGGCGTATGTATATCCAAACTATGAGAGCAAAGACAGGGCATGCGGATTGCATTAAACATACACATTAACAGAAAAATAAGGCACTGGGTTATAAATTTGGAACTTATTGATTCCTGAACACTTGAAGAATAGAAATAACCATATATTTTTGTCTTAGAAATCCAATGGACATTCTTCGTATCAGCTTAAATGTGTGTCCTCTGATAGGGAAGTGCCACATGTAAATTCCTCTGATCCATGTAAAATAAAGATTGGGAAGATGCTCTCCGTCCCATCTGTATGAACGTACCACATAATGCAGAGTCAACACAATTCTAGTAGGATATGCAACATGGATTGAAGAAAATCTTTGGTTGCGTTCAGCCAACTGAATTTGGCAGGATGTAAAGTCAAATTTCGTAACCTTGGTCAGCATCCTCAAGGCTACGTTTTCTTGACTGAAAACGGACAAAGGAGTAAAACAACAAATGGTAATGTGTTAGGTTGCTTTAATAAAAAAGGATAGCGAAAAGGCAAAGGGGATCGAATATGAACCCAACCGACTTGGGAATGAAAGAAGGAAGGTGTACAGGAATAGGAATGAAAAACAATGAAGAACTTGGCCGATAAATAAAAAAGATAAAAGAGAAACAAGCGGGGAAAAAGAGAGGGGACTGCGTGATGCAAGGAGGGTAGGAAGACCAGGGCCCAAGGCACTTCCAGCTATCCAAACCAACTTGCAGAATAACTCGGAAGCAACAACACAAAAAGGGAGAGAAGAAACAGCAGAACTTTGAATTATTTCATCAAACATTATGCATGTCGGGCTGTAAGGACTTCCCGGTTTTGGCCATATACATTCAGATCTTTTACAGAATAATCTTCATACATGCGAGGTCACAAACCTGCATTCCAAATCTGCTAACACCTAATCTTCTATCCCAAAAACTCCCCCAAATTGCTACCCTAATCTAAGAACAGAAACCCAAATATATACAAGAGTCCACCGAAGAGGTCGGCACTCAAATCGTAAAGATCCAACATAGGAAACAACAAAGACCCAGATTTAGGTCCACACACATCCCAATGAGAGATCCCAACATTAATTACGCTACGGAAATTAAATGCAAAAGTCGGCTAGAAGATCCCCAACTTCAAAATCACAACTCGGTAAGAAGCCAACCGAGCAACAGAAACAACTCGGTGAAAACCCACCGAGCAGCCAAACCTCCACCGAGACCCGTCGGTAAAGCAAGACAGAACAAGTAACCGAGCCTGAGCACCGAGCAAAGCAATTACCGAGAACTTTACCGAGCAACCTCGAACAAGCTACCGAACAAAAGCAAACATATTTTTGGTTGATCAGGATTGCCAAAGAACCCAAGATGCTCTTGCATCGGACACTTGGGGTTAAAAGAAATGATTCTCCGAATCATGAGTCAAGTACAACCTGAATTGAATCCAACTCAGATTGAGAAATCCAAGATGAGTCCTCAATCGGTCTATTCTTCCATTTTACCAGATATTTCATGTAATATCCATGTCACTTCTGCCAACTCTCTGTTTCAAAATTTGCTCAACTTCCTCTATTTGTTTCTTAGGATAATCACTCGGTACTGTCACTTCTTCATCAGGTTCATGATACTCATACAATCTGAAATATTGAATATAGGTGATATATCCATGTCATCAGGTAATTCTACTTCATATGCGTTTCCACTGTCAAATCTTCTCAATATTTTACAAAACCAAATTTCTTCATTTTCAATTTACCATATGTTCCAATAGGAAATCTGTCTTTCTTCAGGTGAACCATAACTGAATCACCAACTTCAAAAGTTTTATGTCTCCTTGATCTATTTGCACTATCCTTGTATTTCTGATTACTTTGCTCCGACTTATGTTTCACTTCCTCATGCAATTTCTTCATAAACTCAGCAAATTTCTCTCCATCACTTCTCTTTTCTTCTCCAGCAATATCTCTCAAGTCTGATATACCTCTCGGTTGTGTACGATTAACAATCTCAAAAGGTGTCTTTCCAGTACTTTTATTCTCTGAACTGTTATATGCAAACTCTGCTTGTGCCAATATCACATCCCAATTACTCAGTGTGTCTCCAACTAAGCATCTTAACAAGTTACCCAACTTTGGTTTACAACCTTTGTTTGTCCATCAGTCTGTGGATGAAATGTAGAACTATAATTCAACTCGGTGTCCAACTTCTTCCAAAGTGTTTTCCAAAAATAGCTGACAAACTTACTGTCTCAGTCAAAGATGATACTCCTTGATAATCCATGCAAGCTGACAATCTCCTTAAAGAAAAGATCTGCTATATCAACTGCATCTAATGTTTTCTTACATGGTATGAAATGTGTCATCTTAGAGAATCTATCCACAACAACAAATATGGAATCATTACCTATTGCTGTCCTCGGTAAGCCAAGAACAAAATCCATGCTGATATCACTCCAAGATTTCTCAGGAACAGAAATCGGTGTAAACAATCCAGTATTCTGACTTACTCCTTTTTTAACTTGACAAACTCCACAACTTTTCACAAATTTCTGAACATCCTTATACAATTGAGGCCAAAAATACCTTTCCTTAAGCAAACTTAATGTTTTATCAATACCAAAGTGTCCATCCAAACCACTACTATGTTTTTCTTTTATCAAATTAGTTCTCATTGATCCTCTCGGCATGCACAACTGAAGACCTTTGAACAACATATCTTCTTGAATGACATAGTCTTCATACATACTCAGTTGATTTGGAATAGGTGCTCTGCACACTCTCTGCTGCTCAGAAAAATCAAGATCATTTTCATACAAATGCTTCATGTCATCAAAACCAAGAACCTCAATTCTCCTTTCAGTCAACAAAGATCTTCTTCTATTCAATGCATTAGCAACTCGGTTAGAAACTCCACTTTTATGCTTTATCACAAATGTGAAACTCTGCAAATACTCTAACCATTTCATGTCTCTGATTCAACTTATTTTGACTACCCAAATACGGTAAAGCCTTATGATCAGTATACAACACAAATTCACTCGACATCAAATAATGTCTCCATTTATTCAGAGCTTGAACAATAGCGTAGAATTCTTGATCATAGACAATATTTCCTTTTTGCATCATTCAACTGTTCACTAAAGAAAGCAACAAGTTTACCTTCTTAAGTCAACACAGCTCCTATTGCACTGTCACTTGCATCACATTCAACTTGAAATACCTTATTGAAATCAGGTAAGGTTAATACAGGCAATTCAGCAACCTTCTGCTTCAAAGTCTCAAAACTCTTATCAGCTCCATGTGTCCATTTGATTTCTCTTTTGTCACCTCTCATTGTCTCAGTCATCGCATTACAAATAGAACTGAAATTTTTGATAAACTTCCTGTAAAAACTTGCCAATCCATGAAAGGATCTTACCTCACTGACATTCTCAGGTGTAGGCCAACTAAGTATAGCTTCAACCTTCTCAGGATCCATCTTCAATCCATCAGCTGAAATCACAAAACCTAAATACACAAGTTCTTCTTTCATGAAAGAACACTTTTTCAAATTTATCAGCAACTTTTCCTCTTTTAATCTCTTCAACACTTGTCTTATATCCATCAAATGCTCTTCTCTAGTCTTACTGAATATCAGAATATCATCCAAGTACACAATCACACATTTAGTCGAGAATTTCTTCAAAACTTCATTCATTAACCTCATAAATGTACTCAGTGCATTAGTTAAACCAAAGGGCATAACCAACCACTCATACAAAC
>MU228273.1:103291-118043 GCA_018584345.1 Thuja plicata | reverse complement strand
GTTGTTTTCAATTGTCTTCCTCCGCAATGGATATTTGGTTATATCCGGAAAACCCATCCATGAATGAATAGATCTCGTGGCCGGCTACTCCTTCCAATATACTATCGGTGAATGGAATGGGAAACGGGTCCTTAATTGTCACTGCGTTGAGGCATCGGAAAACTACGCAAATGCAGATCTAGTTGGCTTCCTTCATTAAGGATATCACAGTGGGGGAAACCCACTCACTTGTGTCAACTCAAAAGATGATACCCGCTTCCAACATCCGTTCAATTTCAGCCTCCACCCTTGGAGCATAATTTTTGTTCATCCTGTACAGCCTCTTTTGTACAGGTTGGGCTCCGAGAACCAGAGGAATTTGGTGCACACATAACTCCGAGAGTACACCCTTCATATCTTTGTAAGTCCAGGCGAACACGTCCTTGTACTCTGTAAAGATTTGAATGTCGTTGTCTTTAATACTTGGTTCCAGTCATCCCCTATTAGGATGATTTTTCGGTTCTGCTCATCTCCGAGATTAATCTCCTTCAACTTCGCTTCTTTGTATCAGATCGGTTCATCCTTGGAGAGCTGATGAGCAGGACTCTCCTTCATTCGAGCTTCTCCTTCTTTGTATTCTTTGTATTCCCGAGGGAACTCGTTCGGATCTTCCTCGATCTGTAGCATATTACAAGACGGAGGGAATAGTTCATAGTCACTCATTTGACAATGAAATAGGCCATCCATAGTCTATATCATCCTCCAATTCTAGTACCCCTTCGTCATTGGGCTCCATACTCTCTTTCCCTTCATCTACTCCGTTGTCGGATTCAGAGTCTGAGGAAGATGCCATTTCCTCTCCTACCATCTGCGTCCTGAGGTCGACCACAAACTTTCTTCCCCCCCTTCTCGAATGATAAAGTGTTTTTCTTCCAGTTGTGATTTACTTTCGCAACCACCAGCCACCTTCTCCCTAGGATAGCGTCGTACCCTTACCGCTTCATAGGAATCACTATGAAGTCCAAGGTAAACAGTTGTGTCCCAATGGTTACTTGTTGTGCCATCATGGTTCTAAGGGGTTTGATGCCATGTTGGTCAGCCCCTAATAAGTTGAATGTCGGCAGCCACAGCATCGATTTTCCGAGACTCTTCCAAGTATCCTCAAGTAGAACATTCACCCCTAATCCACCATCGACAATTGTGTTAGTGAGAATGGTACCCACGATACCCATCTCCACTACTACTGGGTTTCGCCCACTATTTATAGTCAGTGTTATTGGGTCTGATGCAGAACCGCCAGGAACCTTCGTCCGTTCCAATGTACTTGTTGGGATGTTTGACTGTTAATTAGGGTTGTTTTTACATGCGGTTTTGTTCTGAGTAGGTCCTTGACTTTCACCGGTATCTTCAATTGCATTATTTGCCTCGGGATGTTTTGTTCTGTTGTACCTCAAGTAGAAGTGTCAGAGGTATCCTTTAGGTCCCTTCGGGCCTGCAATTCCCTCTCAATCTCCACCTTCGCCTCGACTACTCTTTGTTTCTCCGTACTAGGGTCAGGATAAGTGGCCTTCTTTGCTTGTGCTTGTGTAATTGCCAGGATGTCTTCCTTTGTATCTCTTCTTTGCAATTCAATGTAGTTGCAAACAGACTTTGGATAGTTTACCTCCTTGTGGTCCCCCGTTCCACACCACCTACACAGTTTTTGTGGAGTTTCCTCCTTATGGCAATCTCGGGCAAGGTGTCCCCACTGGTTGCAATTTATGCATTGTATCATTGGCCTTCCCTTCGCATCATACTCAATCCGAGGGCAATTGTTGATATTGTTATTTCCTCTGCCTCCCCATCGGTTATTTCTGTAGCCGCCGGATGATGCAGTATTTGTATTATTTTGTGGACCGCCGGTTCCAGATGTGGAAGGTTGCTCCTGCGTGAACAACACTTGTTGATTCCTGGGCCTCAGGTTATAGGGGCATTCTTTAGTGGAATGTCTCGCAATCTAGCAGATGTCGCAAAAGGATTTCTTCGGGCAAGAACCTTTTGTGTGTGCGGCTTCCTTGCAGTCTGTACACCACATCTCATCCTCCTTGGTTTTGCTTGGTCCTCCTTTCATTGCCTTAAGCTCCTTCATCATCCTCTGGAAGTCTTTATGTAAAGCTTGCACTTTCTTACTTGATTCATCCTCACTACTTTCCTCCGAGGACTTAGTTTTCTTGGAGGTCTTGCATTCGCTCTCAAGATCCATTGCACGGTTATATGCATTATCGTACGATGTCGGGGGTACAATCTTCATTTTCTTTCGGAGGGAAGTCTTGAGTCCTTCGACGAACCATCGCTTCTTTAGTTCGTCGGCTGGGGCAGATTCCATTTTCCCAATTAGTTTCTTCAGTCAGCGCTCGTAGGCTCTAACACTCATTCTTCGCTTGTTTTGTACTGTAGATCTCAACAAGGATCTCGTTGTCATCTCTTAGCAACTTAAATTCCGTTTGGCACTGTTTCTTCACTGCCAGTTTTATCCTCAGAGTACTAGTCAATAGCTCCTTCCCTTAATGTGTCAGGAAACTGTCTAACCCACTCATCCTAATCCATGACTCTTTTGGTGGTTTCACAGGTTCGGCAATGGCGGACATGATCCTCCTTCGCCTGGCCTGTGAGCTTGGGCATCTTCTATTTATTTGAGGCCATCACTACCGGTTGTGCCCCCTGTGGTTGCAGAGGTGGGGGTTGTGTCTGTCCACCCGGGTTGTCGGTATTGTACTGTGATGTGGCGGTTACCAAGTTTCGGCTACCAGATTGTCTTCTTACATTCGGTGTCTGAGGGTCAAACAGAGTATCTTGGCTGTTCGGCGCTTGTGCCTCGTCAGCACCTCCAGTCACACTCGGTCCTTCACTCCTACCTTTTGTTCCCTTCATCCTTGGTGTCAGGGACAAGTTCTGAAACTTTGCCCGTGTTTCCTTGATCAGATTCAACCTTTGTCGTGTTTCCTCAAGTAACTCTTCACCACTCCTTACCCGTTGGTGCTCTGGCGAACGGTAGTGTTCTCCTTCGGTTGTCACACCTCTCGTGACTCCCCTGTGGTTACCTTCGGTACCACCTCCATGGTCCCCTTTAGCAGGTTGTCCCTCGGCGAGTTGTCTGAATCGTCATCGACGTTCTATTTGTTGGGCAAGGATTAGAGCTTCATGTGTAGCCTCCAAGGCATTCGGTTGTTCTTTTTTATTCCTATCTTTATTTAAGAGATTGGGCATCAATCATATTAAAACATAACACAGAACACTTTGTATTTATTCATGTTTCCGTACAACAGATCAACTGTGTGATCTTGTTACTGTGGATTTTACAGTGTTCCTTTTATTCCTTCCCCAGGCTTAAAGCTCATGGGTTCATTCTTTGCCGATTGCCATCGTGCTCTTCTTCCTCGCAGCGATTGTTTTCGGCGAAGTTCCTGAGGATTCACCGTCGGCGTTGTCCACGCTCTACGTCCTCCCTTCAGTTCCTCTAGGCAATGGTTGTCTGCGCCAACAGACGGGGTAATTGATGCAACAGCCTATTTGCAGGGGGGCTAACGTTCAGTGCGTCCCATACAGTGCCTTCAGCAACTTCTTCTCGTACGGCTTCCCTTCGTACGAACATTTCAATGGCTGCCTGAAATAGAATGCAAAAGTCTATTGTCAGAGCATGTTCCCCTTCAAAAATTTTTGTAATTCCATCCTCATTGGTTCTCACATTGATATTCTCTTCAAATGGTAGTCCCATTTAACCATTCATTCCATCACTTGCCAGATACAGTTGGTAACGGCGCCAAATGTTTACCCTCATGGGGTAACAAAGATTATTTGCATACAGAAGGTAAAGTACTTAATAGAGAATGTAAAGAGAACATAACAGCATTGTATTCATAGATTGATAACCATGTACAAAGGTATTTCCGCATAATCATAATCAGCACATCCTTTGCTGGAAGAGAGAAATGCATACATATAGTGTCCGAGGGGATGCGAAGCGAACCGTCGCATCCGTGTAACTCCCTCGGATGGACCAACCATTTAACTACCCATTTACCCGACAACACTTTGAACCCTGGGACATCACATTCATTCAGTCACTCCAGCATAATAAAAAGTAATCTATGATTTGTTTTCAATACAGGGCATGGCATCCTGGTTGGCAAGGGGCATGACAAGATGTCTAATTCTCCCTTTTGACTCCTCCTTTAAATACTCTTGTTATGGACATTTGAGAGTGATATTTTATTTCTCCATAGAGTGACTATTTTATTTCATTTTTTGGGTCCTTGAATAAGTCAATTTGGTAAAATAATTAATTAAATAAAATTCTCTGTAAAATAAAAACTTAAGACAACTTAATTTAACCAATTAAGTATTCTATTTGCAAACACCAGAACTAGCCTACGAGAAACAAATACGCCAAGGGTCTTCACTGACAATTACTTTTGAGAAGAGGATAGTATAATCTTCTCTTTAGCAAGATTGCTTATCTTCAGGCAATTGCAAATTTGGGTGTTAAAAAATCTGTTCTCCTTCCTATGTGTCATCCTCTAAAGGCAAACCGTTCCATCAAACCACCTATTCCTTGACGCTTCTCTTTCTCAATCTCTTCTCCCTGAAATCCAAAGTAGCCTCGAGTACTAGAGTTAATTTTCCCTCTTCATCCAACGGTGGAAGCTCAAGCGGAGGAGTTATATGCTGCCCATGTGCCTTTTTGAGGTACAAAAAGAGGAATGCATTGTGGGTCTTGATCTACTCTAGCAACTACAATTCATATGTGACTTCTCCTGTCCTCCTCACAATCCCCTACAGCCCATTAAACCAAGGCTTTAACTATTCTATCCCACACTTCTTAAGATATTATTGTATATAGGGCTACAATCACAAGAAAACCATGTCATCAATCTCAGAAGATCTCTCCACACTATGCCTATCTATATAGATCTTCAACTGATTTTGTGCCTAATGGAGGTTATCTTTTGATCTTTTCTGGATGTCTTGACTCTCCTATACCCAATCTTTGGCCTCAGTACCCTATTATCAATAATGAATAAATCTGCAAAAGATATAGCATCATTCCCATACAATGCTCTGAAAAGATTCATGCCAAATGACATATGATGGGTGGTGCTGTAACAATACTCACCCAAATACAACTACCTAACCAAAGCATTTTGCTGTCTTGAAACATAGTTACACAACCTTCTTAAAGAACAATTCTACAACCTATGGAGCTTTAAAAGTTATAGCAAAGAAGTGAGCATACTTAGTTTGTCAATCACCACAAATATGTAATATTTTCAATGCAGCTATGAGATTCCATAACGAAATCCATGGACACACTCTCATCTCTACTCAAGAATCAGCAGGGGCTGCAATAAACCTACTATGAAGGTATGCTTTGACTATTCTGCTGACAAGGCAAGAAATATCTAAACCTATTGCAAGACACTATCCTTGCCTTTTCAAGTGAATCCCTCTTTTACCTGTTTGTATGCTTTCAAATAACTCGGATGGTCTACTGATGGCGTATCATGGATAGCTCTTGTTAAAATGGTATCATTGATGTCAAAGGTAAGCAAAACTAATAATGGATAGTCTGCAGTTTATGGAGTCTGCAATTTAAATAAATTAAATATTTTGTGCCCTTCTCTTAAAAGGGACGACCTCAATGATTTTAGTGCAATTTCAACAGATTGCAATCTCAATTATTGCAGATCTAGTTATTCTCATTGAAGTCGGGAAACACAAAATTTGGATTTTGATTGAGAGTGCTAGTTCTTTGAGACAAGGCCATAGCCAATTCAACGAGCTCCCAATATCCAATCAGCCTTTGTTCAAAAAATAATCTCATCTGTTTGGGTAGCAGGTGCATCCTGTAGTGGGTCTGAATGCAGCATAATCAGAGGTGGTATCTAATTTCAACTTCAGTAAGGAGATATCCAATTCCCATGTTTCATGTTTGACGTCTCTGTTTTCTTCAATTGGCACATGGATTATTATGATGTACACTCATTTGTATTGCATAACATAAATATTAAATATACATAAGAAATAAAAGGAAGCTTCTAGAGGAATTAAACTTCTAAAGTAAGATATATAAACATAGAGATACATAACATATTTAATAATGTACAAATCGTCTGCAATGCATTTAATAGTCTCCAAGAAACCATATGGATGTGTCTGATGAGACTGTCAACTTTGAAATGAATTCAGCAATAATTAGAAGAAAAATTTGCTAAAAGATGGGAAAATCATAAGTGAACCTGAAGAAATGTTGCTACAGAAGTCTGATCCTTTGGTGCAAAGGAAATTTCTCCACGCTTTTTTCCAATATATTCAATGTTTTTTTCAACCTGAAATGTGCAAGCAAAGCCAACAAATATTTCAATAAAATAAAAAGTTGATCAGTAATGCATTCAAAAAACACTACTAAAATGGACCATACATTAAAGCTTAATCAAATAGGTATAATTTCCTGTCTGCAGAAGAAATGTTAAACAAAATAAATGGTCACTGCACTTTTGGTTGTACCATTATAACTAAACTACAAATGCACACGATAGATTGCAACCAAAAAGATGATAAACCTATTCAAGGTGTATTCACTACCATATCCAAATAAGAGCTAATAGTTTGATATTCACATTACTAAAGCAAATAAGGAATTGAAGGAATTATTTACCACAGTAAGAGTGGCATGACAACTCTAATCAACCATAACACAAAATCATGTAACTTCATGGCAATGACATTATTTTGACACACCAAAATGCATAAATACAGCATCCCTCATCAAATTCATTTGGGTAGAAAACATATTTGAATTGTTACGATGATCCAGGAGCATCTGAGCCTTCCAATCTTGCCTGCTGTTAGCTTTTGTTCTCTCAGATCCATTTTGTTCTTTTCTTTGGTTACTTTTGTGTTTTTAGGTGCTGCTGATGGAGTTTGACCCTTAACCTATGTGTTTCGCCTATTTTAGGTTCCTCATGGTACTTTTCTTTTGGCGCAGTCCTTCATATTCCTATGCTTCTGACTGGTCGTTTAGGCAGGGATATCCTTAGCATTTCCTCTTCCATTTTGGGAATCCCCCAAATGGGCGGCTCTTGAAATTTTCTAACATTGACCTGAGAGCAACTACTTTACCTTGTCTTCATTTTGTCCACCTTTGGCTGGTGTTTCAAATATCAAAACTTTAATTTCTTTGACCGGGATCAGTTAGTTATGCTGGGGCTCATATTCGTTCCCAGTGGCTGCTATTTCTTCTCGACAGGGCAATGACTTATCGATTTTTGGATGGTGGCTCATATTCTATCTAGCAATTGCTGTTGACTATTAACCACTGCTTCCTAGGCGCCTCTGATCTTATTTAATTATTGTCTTCTCTTGAATTGGGGACAAGATGTGGAGAGATGAAGAGCAAGACAAATATCTCACTAGGGAGTTTTTGAAAAAACACAATGTCATGTCCGCTTCTCTAGCATAAAATTAACTAAGGCACTTGGCATATTTTTCTCAATTTGTCCCATTGGCTAGTGAAGTGGGGGAAAAATGAAGAAAAAATTAAATTTAAGTTGTTGAAAAGTTACTTATGTTATAATTTTAAAATAATTATATTTAATTATTTAATATAATAATTATAAATAAATTATAAAGTGTTGCAAGGCCCCAGGTCCTAAAAGAGAGCATTAAAATGACACTTCAATATTTTTAAACTCTGAGGGAATGATAAAATAAACTAATACAATGTATTATTTTCCTCAAAAAAATTATAAAAGAAGGATTGTGAAATGTTCTGACTTAAGATGGACAGTTTAATCAATACCGATGTTCTAAAAACTGATCTAACCTTTGTCACATATCAATTTTCATTTCCAGATATTAATAGATGTTTATTGGAAACAAAATGAGCATCACATGCAGAAACCAAAAGACTGATAATTTCTCAAAACTTAATCAGTCTACATTCATAGCAGTCTTAACAGTATGCAGCAAACAGTTTGAGGTCTGATACTTTCTCAGGTCTGATACCTGATTGATTCAGAAAGTATAATGTCTCCTGACTGAGCAATTTATAATGTGTGCCTATCATTGCTATTTTGGCTTTGCATGTGTCATAGACGCACTACAAAGACACAAAACATATCAGACCTGCAGAATGCGGCTCTCTGCAAATGTTTCCAGTCCTTCCGTAGCTTTAGGTTCTCTAATCACAAACTCCTAAGAGAAACCAACGCTGCCAGCAACAACCCCTGACTAATCTGCTTAAATTCAGATGTCGTATCTAGAAATGGCGCTTGAAGAGGTCCGATCTGGGATATGAACTTCTGCAATGTCTCCTTTATGAAGTTGTTGTCCTACTGTGATGCTGCGATAAGAAGCAAAGATTTTAATTAAAACTGTCGCAAGATATATAACACTTAATAAACTGATGCTCAAGGCTGGGGTTTGCATCCTACCTTGAGTAGTCACCGGAGTTTGTCATTCCTCAAATAGGGAACTAGTTGAAACGGTTATCAGGTCGATCAAATATAGAAATAGAAATTTATTTATATTATTAATATATTATGCTAAGATCAATAGAGGTCGGCCCAAGGGAGCTGACAATGGCAAATTTATTAATAATTATTAATTTCATTTATTAAACATTTGGATTTATTAATTTATTGCTATTGAGGCAAACTCAAAATGATTAGGTGTTAGGAAACACCGCCTAGCTGGCCAAACCAGCCCCTTCAAGTCATCAAGCTCATTACAGATTGTTTTCAAAAAAAGCTCTTCTTGCTCATTTTATTAATTTCAATTCTCAAGAATGAATGTGAGTTCTCCTTCAGTTGAAGACAACCTTTTGGTATGATGATTCCGAGGACAAAAACCCTCGTAGTCTTTTCAAACAATTCTTCTTGCAGAGGTATCAATTTATTTTTGTTTTTTAGTGCAATGATTTTTTAGTTATTTGGGATCTGCCAAATAATCATTGAAGTTCATGTTTTCTCTCATAAATCCAATATTGTAACAACTACATGATGTATGACCATTAGTTTGATTTTTAATTATTGTTAAAGATCTTGGATAATTGTGTAAGAAAATCCTGGTTGGTCTAAGTGCCAGATTCATTGTCAATTTGTATTATTATCTGCCAATTTGGCATGATCGGAATTTGCATATCATTATCTACCATTTTGGCATAGATCAATTCCATGGGTTTGCTATTGTTGTGATTTGGTCAACTCCCAGATCCATTTTCAATTCATATTATTATCTGCCAATTTGGCATGATCGGAATTTGCATATCATTATCTACCATTTTGGCATTGATCAATTCCATGGGTTTGCTATTATTGTGATTTGGTCAACTCCCTGCCAATGTCTTGTTGATTATTTTTATTACTCTCATTCTAATCTTTGTATGCTCTAACCTTGCCTGAATCAGGAATTTGGGTGATCAAAAAGAGATAGCATTTGAGTTGATTGTAAAAAAAAATAAAAAAATTGAGCTATCTATTCTACCATGGACATTATAGGCTGAGGTTGAGCACATACACGGATTCGTAGAAGTTATAATACTATTGTAATTATCTATTCTACTATTTCTTCAAGCTTTCTAAAAATTCTAGTATGTTTTAATTATTGTGAACAGTTGCCTCATTTGTAGCACTTGACTAGGTCTATGAAATATTTTGAATTTGGATCAATAGAAGACCTGCTAAGGGTGAATTTGGCAAGCACCAAATGAAGGCTTGTGCATACCCTTGGTTGGATCATGTCCAAATAGATTGATAGAGAAAGGGGAAGTAGAGATTCAGACATGGGAGATTGATTATTATCTCAATTAGTTGAGGAACTTGCGAAATGAAAACAAAGCAATCTCAATACCCAAGCATAACCTGAAAATTTTTACTGGCTTAGCATACTAGTTGGTCCATTTGAAGATGACAAGAAAAAAATTGCAATATATATATTAATGGGCTTTGCTTTATTGTTCAAGGTGGGTTTAGTATGATTCCAGTGAGATCAATAGAAGAAGCCCACTAGTGTGCCTTGAGAGTTGAAGAAAAACTAGCAATAAGGCAACATCACAGCTCTAGAGGAAGATCCATTGGAAAAACAGAACAATTTGTTGAATATGAAAGACCATTGAGTAATGAAAGCGAATCTAGTATTGCTCATAACGAAAACAAAAATTCAAACACTAGAGAGAATTCAACTTTAGAGCATGAGGAAGCTGTGGGAGAGGATGAGGTAGAAGTTTCACTGCTTGTCGATGTCATAAAGAAGGCCATAGCGCTTATGAGTGCCCACAAAAATCAGAAAATTACGGAAGGAATCATGTTGTTGAAAACTACAAAGAATATCAAGAACCATCATGACATGTAGAAGAACCTAAACAAGGGGAGGACCTCGTGAAGAAGACGGTATTGCTCAAAATTGAGAAGGAAAAACATGAACCAACACAAAGAAACAACTTTTTCGTATATTTGTAAGTCCAAAGGTAAGTGTTGCAAAGTAGTGATTGATAGTGGGAGCATCAACAACAAAGTTTCCAATGAGATGGTGGAGAAGCTAAAGCTGAAAAGAATCACACATACAAGGTATCATGGCTACAAAAGGAACATCAAATTCTGGTAAATGAACAATGTTTAGTTTGATTCCATATAGGAGCTTATCAAGGTGAAATATTGTGTGACATAATGCCTATGGATGCTTGACACATTTTACTTGAATGAGCTTGGCGATTTGACGAAAAGGCTATTCATGAGCTATTTGTCGAGCAAACGATTATATTGAGAGGGGGTGAATTAGTATAATGCAAATTCTACCAAACTAGACTTTATAAATCGCAATAACATCACTTACTCAACATCAATAATCATGCACATGAGAAGAACACAATAGCACATGATATTTACGTGGAAACTCGTATAGGAGAAAACCACGGTAAATTAATGCTTTTATATTAAATCTTCTTTTTACAAATTTTGTAGGCACCAACTTACTAAAAGCACCAACCCCTCATTCAATCTGTCAGCAATGACCCACTAGAGGCACAAACCCCTCATTCAATTTGTAAGCACTAACTCCCACAATTGAATACTTAGGCACCAACCTAGTAGAGAGAGACACCAATATCTCCTTTAGGAAGCACCAACTTCCAAAGCAAAGTACCACCCTCTATGTTGCTCCTTCAATAGATGACGGCCATTACGATTCCTTCACCAAAACTGTATTCTATTCTTCTTCTCAAAACTTCATAAGTCAGCCATGACAAAGACATCTTACACAAATATGCTTTCTTAAACTCTAATGTGATCCTTCAAACAGCTGATCCAATTCGTCTTATAAAACTGATCTAACTTGCATTAGATGTTGCACTAAATGATGATTCTCTTCTTGCATTCTATGATAACATTTACACCTTGCCACTTTGACATCAATGACAATCAATTCCAACACTATTATTGTAGTAAAATCAAAATTCGGACAAACAATTCCAACCCTTAAAACATATGGTCGGAAGAGAGTAGGAGCATAGTGAGAGACACGAGGGAAGAAGGTTAGAGCTATTTTGGATATCTCACGCCCTTCTCCACATGATGATAAATCTCATGCAGCCATATCAACTATGAAATTAAAAAAGATTGAACTTTGCTCTTGTTAAATTGTTAGTGCAGAATTTGATTGTACAATGTATATTAATATAAGCTAACAATAATGGGAAAAAGTGATTGGGGGTTCCATGGCCAAGGACAATTCTAGCCTGCTAGATGCATTCATTATCAAGGGTTTTTCTCGTCAACTCTACATAAGATTCCTAGGATGGCAGACAACAATTTTGTATTGAATACTTCTACAAATTAATACAAATTAGTTTTGTTTGTAAGAAGGCAAACAATATCCACGATCAAAACAAGATATGCTAAATGACTGAACCACATGAATTATAAAAAGATTTCAAACAGCACAACCTGCTCTATCAGTTGCTTCACTTGTCGACGGAACCTGTCAACTTTGGTATATTTGTTGAATTGACGCAATCGAACAAGTGGAATAAATGCTAACTCGGGGAAAGATACAGAATAACTCCACTGAGTCAAATGTTCAGCTAAATGCTCAAGCACAGACAAAACACACTCCTCTTGGAAAGCACGTGTTTTCAGGGTTGATTTTGGAACCTGTTGCAGCAACATTTAGTCATTTTTACAAGTAGCAGTGCGAAACAAAAACAAGATGTCAATTAAGCCGATATTGACCTTCAGGATTGTTGAAAAGTCAACAGCTTTCCCAACTCCTCCAGTAGGTGGCATATTTAATTCTTTGAACTCTAGCATATCCAAAACAAGAGAAGCAACATGAATATATGTCCCTGTAGCAGATCCAAGCCTGATCAACATTTTTGCACACTGCACCCTCAATGGAAAGTAACGAGCAGTGGGAACTAATCGGGCAACTCCACTAATTATCTGAGCAACTGGATATGCCAATGGCTGAAGATCATCCTTTCCTGTGTATCTACAAAGCACTTTTACCCAAAGTTCAAGGCAACATATGAACTTCCAGCAATAAACTTGCTTGAATGCTTCCTGTACATATCCAACCACATAATCAGGATTTACAAATAAGACAATATCCAAATCTGAAAATTACAATTTGAAAAGGAAAAAATTTCATAATTCATCAAAAACGTTAGGGACAATTTCAAGAAAAAACAGTGCAAATTTCAGTTCAATTCTTTGCTTCCTAACATTGAAAAGTGTGTTATATAGTTTTCTTCTTTTGTCAATATATGTCTGTGTCTATGTCTATGCTTGAATATACATAAATGAGTCGTAAACATGTAGATTTTATCTTCTAATACTAATCTTGTGTTGAGCTTATAAATGCAGTACAGAAGCAACAGGGATCGAGCAATCTTGCATTGCCCACAAAGAAATATCTTTCTTTTCTGTTTGTGTTGTGTGTTGAGTGTTTTGCTTTGTAGTTTGGTGTGTTTGTGTTTGGAGCCTGCGGCATCTACTGCATTAATGCAAAAGCCAATGGTTCAGACATTGGTGCTGCAAAGACACACAAGCTGAACCGAGCTCTTTCCTTACAGAAATAGAATATGAATTCCCCAGGGAGCCCCATACATCAGAGTATGTCACTTGGGTGTCACATATTGCTCATAAGCTTCAAAAAGACATTGGTGACACATGAGCACACAACCTGAAGCAAAATCTTCCTTTTCAAAAACAGAGTATGAATTCCAATGGAACCACATGGATCAGAATATTTCACTCAGGTGTCAAATATTGTTGTGCACAATTAATAAATCCACGCAAGATCCAGTCCATGCCTCAGGGTGATTGCATGTAGAATCCATCCAATGGGTGGATGATGACAAATACTCCTCATCAGTTATGTCAAATTGTGTACATTGGATAGGGCATTCCAGAAATGGTCAAATAATCAGGGCACACACAGATGAAGCTAAAGCATTGTGAAATCTTACAGCTTCAATTATAAAAAACAGACATCAAAGGTATCTTTTAGTCCCTATCCTTGTGGGAAGGCCAAAATTGCCCAGTCAACTTTAAAAATGGATTGACTACTTTGGAAGAGGTTGAAATGGTTGTCAACATTGTTGTTCAATTAGAGGAAGTCGATGCTGAAAAGTAGATCTTAGGCATAGGTGAACTTAATATAAAATAGGATACTTTGCAATGCCAAGAGTATATGCAATAGGTTAAATGATGCAGGTTGGGTAGCATAGATTAGTTGGGTTCCATACATTTTGTAGTGGTGCACAAGCCATGTAAATCTTCTGCATACAATAGATATTGTGTATTCCTAGATTCTTCAATGTTCTTCCTTATTTAATGCTATTGTTGTGTCCTCGGGGTAACTACTAGCCAGTTGTTCATTTGTGCACTTGTTAAATTGCAGGCGGACCAAAGGTGCCATGGCCTATGAAGAAAGAAGAGGAGCAAGAAATAAGATAGTTGCTAGAAGACCAAGTTTTGCAAACCTTGTTGATATGATTAAAGCCCTTCCAAAAAGGCTCAATATGTAGAGACCACGCAGAGAAGAGGAATGGCTGTGACAAAAGACATCCATAAGAATGAAAGAGAAGATGTCACAACACAAGAAATCAAGCACACTAACTTTGATGAGGAAGTCACTATAGAAGATAGGTTCACAAAAGTCACTATGACAGCCAAAAACAAACTAAGGTTGATCCACCAACCAAGTGATAGATCACTTTAATCCACCACAATCAACAAATCACCATCAAGTGCTGATTTTAATTATCACCGTTTAGGCCGATGAACACCACGAGCATGCTCATGACACCAATGACTGCAGTCCTAAAGCCAGTTCTTGGCCAGTTTGTTGTTATGTACTAGGATAAGTTTTCGTGTTAAGCAAGATGATGGGGCATCTTGCACCCCTATTGTAGGTTTTTGAGTAGTTAGAGTTGAACATTAACTTTAAAAAGTACAATTTCGTGTAGAAGGAACTCGCATACTTGGGACATGGGATACCTCAAGATGGGGTCAAAATGGACCCAAACAAAGTGCAATGATCAAATGGCCGATACAATATAGTGTCATTGAAGTCAAGAGTTTACATGGGTTTGCGAGCTTCTAAAGGAAGTCAAACCCTTAATTGGTGTGTGTGCACCACTAACTATATAAGAAAGGGTGGTTTTGATTGGATTGTTGTTGGAGCAAAGAATTTCAAAACTCTTGAAGAACATGACAAAGGAGCACATGTTGGCTCT
>MU228273.1:56348-82907 GCA_018584345.1 Thuja plicata | reverse complement strand
TAGTCTTACAAAGACGAAGATATAAAGCTTTTTAGCTTTACAGACAAATAAGAAACAAAATCATGACTGATCAACAAGAAGACAAGAAAGAAACAGAGAGAAATAAATTTTCCCAAAGTAAGTGTTCACACACATCATTATCTTCATCGCTAAACTGAAGAAGTTCCTTGTCATGATCTTTCAAGAACTCGAAGAACTCAGGATCCTGCCAGAAAGTAAAGATATAAAATGTAGTTAGTAATGAACCAAGACTGCTCCAAATCTATTTGACATGCAAAGAATGAAATATACAATAGCATTTTCTTTTACCTGTACTGTATAGTTCACAAGCTACAAATACACCTAATAAAACATGGAAAGACTGACTAGAAATCTACATAAAATATAAAATCTGCTACACGTTTAAATATTTGAGGAATATAAAATAGAAAACAATTGTCAACAGCAAAGTTATAATATTCTGCAGAAGATATAACTTGATAGGGTTTAACAATATACTACGAAGCAGAATGTATGAGGAAATACCATTATGGCATGCCTAATGTGGATATACACAAGCAAAAATTGAGTTGACTTTTTAATGCTTAATACATTTCACTTTTTAAAAACTATATACTGAAAAAACATGCATACAAGCTTATGTCATTATGCTAGTGCTTAGAGTGAAGTCAGTGGTGCAAACACTTCTTGTCAGGCATCTGTTCAACTTCAGACTGCTACAGTTCTATCAAAGCAGCCATAGGTCAGTGGCAACCCTCAAACTGTTGTACTGTTCCAATCCTGCTATGGAGTTATTAAGACCTTTTGGCAAAAATATATTACCCTAGAAAATAAAGAGAGAGCCCAAATATGTAAACCCTAACCAAGCAATTTACAAAAAGTCCACGATAATCATTTGGCAAACTTCAGGTCAAGTTACAGTGACAATATGATGGTGAATTTTAACAATTTTTAAGGTTTTGTTATAAATCACTGGACTTTTCAATTTTAATGAATAGAATCCAGCACATTCTGTTGACTTATCTTATAGATACAAATATTGGAGCCCATAATTTATAGGATTCAAAAAGTTTATGCCAATGGATAAGTGATGAAAGAGATTGAACTGTACTGAGATTCTTGGAATTTCTTTGGTTATCCATGATAATTCAAACACCTATTATCAAAGAAAAGAAATTCAAAGGACTTGGAAATGTAAAAACGCTACAATAAAATGTATCAGGATCACATGCAGGGAATTCCAGTAGGAAACTTACTATTTAAAATTGATTAAGCACATAAATATTCCCTAAACATTTGAAGAAACAATTTTCCACAAATGCACTACTTTTCAAATTGTGCCAATTATTTTATACTAACTCAATAAAGATCATTTGTATGGCATTCCCCAGTCCACCAATTGTTCTTGTCAATTTCGACATCCTAGATGATTTCGACATCCTAGATGTATTAAACCGTGTATTAAGTACATTAGAAATCTAACCTTCTCTTTGAGTCTCTCTAACTGCCTCTTATGCTTCTTTGATTCAGACAGAAGCTTCTTGTTTTGGCCTTGCATTGCATTATCATCTTCGTCCTTGTCTGTAGTTAAATCATTTTCCTGACAAATTAATCTGATCCAAAATTGTAATTGTTTACCCAAACATCACATACATGGTATTTGACTGTTGAAAGACTTGAGAGAGGAGGGCATTTATCCATTTTGAAAATAAGAAAATAAAATAATCAAACCTTCAGAATCATCCTCAAGTCCATCAGGTGTAATATCAATATAATCTTTACCATCCTGCGTACTCAAAGCAAAAACAAAATCAGAATGGTCTCAACGCGCAGATTACCAGACTAAACAATGTAAGCAAGCAGGCATGACAGCGTCAAATCATAAAACCTTGGAATGCATGTCATCATTACTGGAACCGGGTTCCTTGTCTTGAGTCCTTGTGCTATCCATAAAGGTACCCTCCATTAGCTCATCCACATTCATTTCTCCCAACTTTCTGCAGTATGACATTTTGAACATTGTATAACAAAACTTAATCTGTGAATCCCAAAGTATATTTAAGAGATGGAAAGTGGAATAAATAACTTATGTTCATGTTAATGCATACTAGCCACAAGTTTAATGCATAGAACCATAATAAAGTATGGAGAATAAACACACATGCAGTATAAGCTAACAAATTTAAGGCAACATTATCTTATTAATATGAAATATAAAAGACTATCCTACAAGTTTGTATAGCTATTCCTCGGTGTTAGGCTTTCCTGGACCAGAACGAATACATCAAGGATCATGTTTTTCTATATAAATGCTCCATTCAGTAGAATAATAATATAAATTAACATAAATGTAAGTTTCAAGCACCTCCCTAACTTGTAAAATAACAAAAATCAAGTTAAACAGAACAAAAAACCAAAAATGTAATTTCAGTTTGATACATATCCATACACTAATTAATGCTCAAAATAATTAAGAAAGACTATATTAATTGGTTGAATAGAACATCAATGATTCTAGTGATGGTTAGATCATGGCTCTCTTGCTGCAATTTTTCACAAGTAAGCTAAAAATGTTTTATTAAATGAAAGCGCCTTAAAAATAAAATATGCAAGCACCATCTAAATCCCTTTAGAAACAAAATATACAAGCACCATCTAAAGCCCTTTAAAAACAAAATAAAAGCACTTTAACAAAATAAAAGCACTATCACAAATTTCCCATTCCTTTTATTTTATTATTTAGTTTTAAATTTAAACAATTTATAGAATTTAAAGGGAATCTTTGTTTTTACTGATAATAAACTTAATTAGTTTTTACAATTCATTTTTTATAGTATTTTATGATTAATTCTAAATTATTAACATTTGAAGGATTTGGGTCTGATGATGGGCAATGAGGAGTTTTAAAATTGTATCCATGTTTTTTAGTTTTACAAGTGGAGCAACCTTGTGGTGGCCATGGGGACATCTAGTGGTAGGGATCATACTTCAGGGAATGCACGCAGGCAGTGCACAGACGGCTCACTCCCATGTGTATGTGTTGCCGTTAGGTCAGCTTAAGGTATAGTACAATGCAAACATATAAAAGAATAAAGCCTGCCCCCATGTCTTCTATAAGCTGCCTGAAACTTACCCCAAATACACCAAACAGGATCAGAACAAGTGGTGAGGAATGAAAAGTCCCACCCCATAAAGCCAAGTTAAAACCCATAGGCAGGGCACCCTGTGTAGTGGCCATGGGGAAACCTGGAGGTAGGGTTGATACTTATATCAAAGCATGGGCTAATGCGCACCCCTATGTTTTTCTATGGAGAATATTGATGCAAGGTTCAGTATAACCAAATCAAGGAACAAAGTCCACCCTCATGTCTTCTATGAGTTGTCCAAAAAGTTTGGGACTAGTGGTGAAGACTGAGAAATTTCACAGGAGAAACCCAAGTTCAAATCATAAGGCAAGGCAACCCTGCACTGGCATTGGAACACCTACAAGTAGGTGGTACATTTATGGCAACGCATAGACCAATGCATATCACTATGTTTCTCCATGGCGGTACGCTTGAGATAAGGTCAAATGTAACCATATTAAGTAACCGAGCCCAACCCCATGTCTTCCATGAGCTACCCTAAATGCTGCATCAATTTGTCTCTTGCTTATGTCAAGTCACATTATGGACATCTGAATGTATTTGTCCTTCATAAACGTTTGAAATGTTAAGGATGGAGCCCCCACTTATGTGGGGCACAATTAAGCCTAGAATTGAACAATTAAATAAAAATTAATGACACGTATATATTTTGATATCTTACCTCATAGTTACCAAGAGATTTGCACCCTGCCCATTGATTGGTACTTGTCTACCATATCAGAAACATGTTCCCAGCTCCAAAACCCATATGCGGACACTTCCAGACATTTAGAGATTTTAAATGAAACTTCTAGTAGACAATTATTTTAAAACAATTGTATCAACATTGATGCATCGTAAAGTTGAGGAGCACAAATTACCTTTAAAAATAATAAGGCGTCAAAAACAGCCCAATGAGGAAACGTAAAAAGATTAAAATCCCAACAAGGAATAAAAAAGTAATGAGATTCTTAATATAATGTAATTTTAAATTATTATATAATTTAAAGTTGGAAAGATTTAGTATACTATAGTTAATTTATGACAGTGAATTGCTCAAGTTAACATAGGCTTGGGGTTCTAAAGTTAAAGATTACTGAATTGAAAAGGTTGAGTTATGCAGTCTCCAAAAGAGAAGAAGCAGGATCATTTGGATTGGCCTGTAAATAAAATTTGTTTGGCCCATCACTATGCCCTCTATGTTACAATGATGAGGAACCTGTGAATCATCTGCTAATACCTTGTGAGCATGTGTAAAGAATGTAGTAGATGATCTTGGCAAAGTTGCAAATGGTGTGGGTTTTTTCCAGAATCAGTGCAGCAAATCATATGTAGTTGGCCGAAAGGCTTCCCTCATTTTCAAGATCTTTGGACCAGTTCACTTCTCTAGGTTTTATCGGGAAGTAAGGCTGGAAAGAAACAGAAAGAATTTCAGAAATTAAACTCTACTGTTTCAGTTCATTAAGCTGTGGAATTTCATGGCTTCCCCACCCCTTAAAGGGGTGAGATATAATACGAAACAAGGAATAAAATGTGACGGCCTTCAAAGGTAGGCATGAAGCTAAATCTTGGTGGACCCTCCAAAGGAAATCCAAGCGTGCGGGTTATTTACTAAGGATGGCAATGGTAGATTTAGATTGGTGCTTCTTGACTTCTATGACCAAAATCCAACAATGCAGCAGAATTGGGATGTGCTAATTGTTTGTCTCATCTTGGCTTTCAACAAAGGTATTCAGGAGTTATAAGTTCAAGACAACTCACAAGTTGTTAGAACTGCTCTTAAGAAAAGCAGTAATCCAAACTGTAGAATGAGTTTGTATCTTGATGAAGCAAATTTGTGGATTCAAAAGTACAAGGAGGTCAATTTTTCCCATTGTTGTATGGAACAAAACCCTGCAACTGATCTACTAGCCAATAAAGGCATACTCAAACTTGATTCTATTATAACAGTGATAGCAAGGATGTCCACAATTGGAATGGACTTTTAAGGATATTATTTTGAATGAAGGCATGGAGTACGCATAGTGTTGCATTATTCTCCAACATTTATTCTTGGCAGTAAAGGAGTTGGTGTGTTTTAATGATGGCACAAAGTGCTAGTTATTTGGGCATTATTTAATGTGAGGTTCTAATTAAGTTCATACAGGTAGATGTATGCTTGATTGACATCATTAGATAAAAGCTCCAGTTGGTGTCCTGGTTTTTTATGGGTGTTATCGTTTGTGGGTATGTGGCAACTATTTGTTTAACCTTGATTGGTTTTCTTTCTTGTGGTTTAGTCTAGGCATTTGTATAATGGTTGGCCAAGGCGATACTTCAGCGTGGGCATTTCTCAGACTTATGCTAAAAATATATTCTATTGCTTTCCTGCCCAGGTCCTTGATCTGGTGAAGGCAATATGGGGTCCAGATGGTATTGATAACATAGGCCATCTCAGTGCACATGCTACAATATTGGCAAATTCTTGCAACAAATTACAAGAGGTGTTGAAGAGTGAGGCTGTCCGTAGTGGAATTAACCATCTCATTTCATTTAATCAAGCAGGAGATGAGGTTTTCACAAAGTTGTAGTCAGAGCTATCTCCTTCTACTCCTTTTTGTTTGATTGCAGTAAGCAAGGAGATATTGGTAGAGAATTTTAATTCCCTTTGCAGAGATGTGAGGATTGTGATGGACATGCTTCAGGATCTTCACCAAGACATCAAACATTTAGTAATTTTACATCACGGTGGGGTCTTGGAGAGTACAAGCAGATTCTCTCTACCACTGTTAAGTGTTAACCAATAGGACTCGGTCAGGTGCTGTCAAGCAAGCAGAAAAAAGGTGTTTGAATCCCTTGATTAGTCATTGCTTTTGAGGTGCCATCATTGGAGGAGGTAGTGTTGATTGTGGGTGCAGGCACTGCGAATACGTTTGCGGCAGAGTGGCTTCCAGCTCTTAGGTTGTGACCAGTGTCAGCAACGGTGTTATATTTTCTAGCTTTTTTTATATGCTGCTTTCTATTTGCTTTATAGCTTCTAGTGGTGGCTTCCCTAGTGGTTTCTCTAGGTGTTAGGTGTCTAGTATTATGTTTTGCTTCTTGTCTAATATGATCCCGTGCTGAAGAGACAAAATTGGCAATCTGTCTCCACTCAATTAAATGATTCTTGTTTTACATATCGACATTGCATCAGAGCCACATTTGAACAAAAGAGATGGATACAAGAAAGATAAACCAGTTAAATATGGAATGATTAACAAAACCTGATGAAATAGAAGCCAGTGATCACTCAAGATCATGTGATTGTCGAATACAGTAAACTGGGGATGTAAAGATGAATACTGCAATATTCAATCTCTGGCGAAATGGAAGCCAGTGATCACTCAAGATTGTGTGATTGTTTAGTAAAGTAACCTGTAAATGTAAACATTAATACTGCAAATAGAAGATTGCAGCTCTACAATTTCAAGACAGAGATCATCTGAAAACATTAAGAAAATATACCGATCACACCAAGTGAAGATTTCAAGTATATAAAAGGCTGGAGATGAGAAGCATTTCAAATTACTTCTGGAGGTTGCAGACGTACAAATATCTAGCGGAATTCCCTTTTGACACCCAGAACCACAAGAAATAATGGTACAACACATTTGTGACAGATATTAGGCTGTAGACATCGCAAGTCAAAGGATAGTTCCACATGAGACATGATGGTAGAGCATATGAATTCTTGATGGTTCACATGATGATAAAGAACACCATGTAAAGTAAACCGAGAATCTAAACATGAATACTGCAAATAGAAGATTACAACTCAAGCATTTCAAGACAGATTATCTGGAAACAATAAAAAATATGTCGATTACACCAAGTGAAGATTTCAAGTATATAGTAGCCGGAGATGAGAAGCGTTGCAAATTACTTCTGGAGGTTGCAGACGTACACATGTCTAGCAGAATTCCCTTTTGACACCCAGAAGTGCAAGAAATAATGGTACAGCACATTTGCAACAAATATAAGGCTGTCGAACTCGCAAGTCAAAGGATTTTTTTCACATGAGAACAAGATGGCAGAGCATATGAATTCTTAATAATTCGCATGATGATAAAGAACACCATGTATATCTTGTAGAGAATTAGAATGCTAGCAGAAATCTAAAAGTTGTATCTATTTTCAGAATCAATAGTAGAAGATGCTATACATATGCAATTTTCTACCACAGTAAATTTAGAGAAGAGGTGACAAAGGAATATCCAGACCCAGAATTTGTGATCCCTGATATTGTTGCAGTAAACATTCTCACATTCCCAGAATTCCAAAACTGATATGAAAATGTCAATATCTGGTCTGATGTCTTTATTCTCAATGGCCATGCTGCAGAAGCTCTAGAGTCTAAAATATCGATTTGCATACAGAGTAAAAGATAAGTTCTTCCAGACCACAACTGTTGGTTTCTTATATGATTTAAACAAAGACTATATAAGAAATATTTTAAGAAAGAGACTACAAAACTAAACAAGCAGAAGCCAGTGCATAATTGCAGGTTTGGCAAATAGAAAACATTTAATTTATAATTGTGACGACATGACTATGTACACAAGTCCAAACCCTCACCTATCCTACAATTTAACATATCTCCAAAATTTGAAGAGACAAGTAAATTGACTCACAGAGTATGAAATTAAGGCATCCACCTAAAAGGATATTTTTATTAGCAAAGCTGCTCACAATCCAGAAAATCGTATCCACATCTTAATTGGGGATAGAACGGAATGTTTGCAAGCAGTTGCCTGTTCTGGTCCCTAGACAATTCTTGGCTCAAAACACTCCATGAAGAACATGTCAAACATGGATGGTAAAAATAATGTAGGTCACAAGTAGAAAAGAGTTTAGAGATGGTGTCTAAACCAGATCTAACAAAAGCAACTAAAGTTGATACTAAAGTCAATGAAACAACAAATAAATTGAAATCATAATGAAAGAGTGAACAATGGGTAACGCACAGTCTGCAAAAAGGGAAAAGGGAGATGAAACAACAAATAAATTGAAATCATAATGAAAGAGTGAACAATGAGTAACACACAGTATGCAAAAACGGAAAAGGGAGATTGGAAGACTCGGAGGGCAATGACCAGCAAGGAAATTCAAGACTAGTGAATAGCACAATCAAATTTCTGACTATAGTCATGAATGAAGCCTAAATGAGTGCTCATGAAAAAAAATTTACCTATTCCTAAAATACATGTAACCTCATAAAATTCCATACAACTGAGTAACATCATATAATTCCACATAGCTGAATAACATCATAAAATCCTATAAGGCCTTATGATAGAATGCGAGCTTCCTTCTCAAAGTTATTATAATGAGATTAAACAATATTTGTACTCATAAACTCAGAAGTTTAGAAACTGATATTTCACATCTAATATAATTAATCTGTGGCACGTGTGCGCATCTGTGCAATAATTTTATCCTATTAACAATAAAGAAAATAACAACAAACAAAACCAACAAAAGAATAACTCTCCCACTGCTCGTACTTTTTCACTGACTTCCTCCTAGCCTCCTTTTTTTTGATCCTCGCAATTCCTTGATTTCCCCCTTGCAATCACCATTTAAACATGTTGAAATCATTCAGATAAATATTAAAAAGAGCAGAAATATTTTAAATTCCAAATTTTACAAGGAAACTCACATTTATTATCATTTTCTACATTAACTTTAAGGAGAGACAGAATGAGAAAGCACACTTTCAGAGGTACTTTTCTAGGATGATTTCAATCTGAAATACAGATGAAAATAATAATTTTCAGTCTTTCCAATAAAAGAACTTATCTTGTTTCAAAAAGAAAGCTACATGCATTTAGATTATATCGTTGTTGCAAAATGATGCTTAGAGTTGACTGGTAATCCTAAGAAATGAAAAAATATCAAGCCATGTGTAACACCCTCTGGTATTGTAAATGTGCCCTAAATGGTATCTGGTATTGTAAATGTGCCCTAAACGGTATCTGGTATTATAAATGTGCCCTAATGGTATCTAGTATTGGATGTACCTAATTGTTAGGCACCTAAATTAACAATTTAATTATGTTAAGCAAATGTGAAAGTTTTGTTATTAAAAGATGAGTTAGTTAGTACAAGATGTTAGATGGTACTAAGTAATCAATTGAGGCACTGGATTTAATTATCTTGTCGGATGCTACGCTTTTGTATTATTGAGTTTGAGTATTATCGTGACAAGGAATTAACTACAATTGTTTTGGCAAGTGGATGCAGGATCTTCTGACCTGAAAAGGGAAAGGGTATAATCGGGAAAGAGTAAGGAACATGGTCATGGCAAATGAAGAACGAACTTCGTTGACTTCTAGTACTGTGAGTATAAAGTATCCTGTTGTCCAAGGCTCCTAGTTGAGTTAGAGGCATGGCGTTTTTGCCTTGGGTTAACCCCAATTACCCGTCGACAACTATAGCAAGGGAATGTCACCTTAATTATTAAGAATTGTGTCATTGTTTTAGGCCATGGCGGTTCGTTGAACCTTTATCACATTATTATCTTTATAAGCATTGGGTGTCGTCATGCGGATTTTATAGTTGTCGAAACCTTTTCGCTCGACTTAGTGACTAAGCAAAACCATAGGATTTTAATATTTATATTTGGCTTTTGCTTTAATTGTTTTATTCTTTTTTCTTCATTCTTGAATTTTATCCGTCGCACCTTGGCATTACTTCTTCCGTTGATGTTTGGCGTTTGGGGTTTTTATTTATGTTTTGGTTGTTTTCAAGAATGCGGGAGTAGATGCTTGGTGGCGGAGCGGAGAGCTGAGTCACCAGCACTCGCGGAGGTAGTTGTAGAAACCGTCTGAAGTGTAGTAAGATCGCGGCATGTCTTCGGGGGGAGGGAATTCGTTTTGGGGGATATTATTGTTTTTGGAAGTGTTTTTTTTGGGGGAGAGCTCTGCGGAAAAAAGTGGTGAAGAAGGGAGTCGAAAGAAGCCGCGGAAGCTAGAGTGGAGAGACATCGACTCAACTGCAGGCATGTTCATACTCCTCCACTGCCGTAGTTTCACTTCCAGTTTATTTCGTATGAAGTCTTTACTTATCGAAACGAGCTGAATTTCTTTCTAGATTACTTCTTCTAAAGTCTTACTTATCGGGAAGGAGCTGAATTCTTTCTAGTTAATTTCTTATGAAGTCTTTGCTTATCAAAATGAGCTGCATCCATTTCTTGTCTTCTTGTGAAGTCTTTACTTATCGAAGCGAGCTGAATTTCTTTCTAGTTATTTCTTTTGAAGTCTTTGCTTATCGTAATGAGCTGCATCAATTCTAGTTTCCCTGTTAAGTTTTTTTTTAGCAGAAGAAGTTGCTTCCATCCTCTATCTTTCTTGGTAAGTCCGCATGTATTGAAAGGGAGCTTCTTTTATTTTCTTAAATGTTATTGCTGTGCATGTACGTTTCGAGGGTGAAGGGGACATTCTTCCTATATTTCTTACGGTTGCATAGTTAGAGGATGATCTTCCAATCTCCTAGATTTCTATCGTGGAACATAGGTATGGGATTATGAAGCCTTCTTCCTTCGGGTAAATTACTGAGATTGTATGATTCGGAGTAAGGAACCAATCTTTTTTTTACCTAAATCCATGTTAGCATCAATAGCGTAAGAGGGTGATAATTAACCCAATAACGGACGTTAAACCTTTCCAACTGTCACGGTAAATTAGTTCATAAGGTGGAAGACCAAATTAGTAAATGCTTTGTAAAACTAGATTGTGAGGCATATGTGAATTTCCCTAAGGATGACAAACAACTGCGGTTAAATCTTCTAAGACGGCATGTACAGACAACCAAGGAGGGAACCCCTTTGGGAAGACTTTCTGACCTCAATCATAGAACTGGCAGATGCTCAGGTTCGGGCAGCCTTGGTTAATGCATAAATTGTGCACGGTTAGATATCTTCTTGAGCCCTTGTGAAGGGAACGGTTAACATTAACAAATATCCTTAGGGAAACCAACCAGATTTATGAATAGTTGGACTCTAGTCTTAATGGATAGGGTGATGGACTGACTGGCATGGATTCCATGCAGTTTTTAAAAAAACCTTGACCAAGGGGTACTGCGGAGTCGGTACAAGTCAACTTAAGGTACCAGATGCAAACTTAATCAGGAGTCAACAAAGTTAGCAGTAGCTAAAGGGTTGACCGATTGTGTTTGTAGGAACCTTGCACCAGTTCCGAGATTGATATGACCATGCTCCTACTTGCGGAGGGCCGGGCCATTTCAGTTGAAATGCGCAGGGTAGGATTAGTTGATCCATGGTTGGGTGGCTAATCGCCCTAATGATACTTTTTCCCTTCTTCCAGATTCAACATCTTGAGTTAGCACCTTATTCAGCAACTTTTTCAGCAAGCGTTACGTATGTATGGTTTTCTTCATGCTCTTATTTACACATTTGTGGTTGGAAACATTCTATCTTTATAAGGAAATGGAATCTAGATGTTAATTAATTCTTGTCTGGTTGCTAGTTATTAATTTTGTAAACAGTTACATTACTCGAATGTTTAATTCTGTAACAATGATGTTCCATGCTTCATAAATTAAAAAAAACATTGTTGTCTTCTTTTCAAAACTTGTTTTTTTTCCTTGTTCATGTTTGAACAATATTTAGGCTGTTACATATGGTATCAGAGCTACCAGGTTCAACTTTGGACCTGGGCAGCTAATAACCAGTTAGGGAACTGATGGAAATCATGTATTTATTGGCAGGATGGCCATACTAATTCAAACCAAAAGGAAAAGAGTCTGGAACCCACTTTAGATTAAACCGGCAAATGCCTTATACAAGAAATATGACTATTCAAGAGTTGAGTTACCCCATGATCTTGAGACCCTAGCAGCTGCCCTGGAACGAATTAAACATCAGAGACGGGTATGGACCCCCGAGATTAGAGCAGAGGTTAGGGCTACTTTGATAGCTAAACACACGTGAACAATGGAATCATAGTATAAAGCATTGTATATGAAAAACACAATTTTGATGTGATTCATCCTTCGGGAAATTTTGTAATGAAACAAATTGGAATGATGGAAATCTTTTATAACTATATGTTGTTATGCTCTGTGTGGCTTAATTGTAATTCATGTCTTCCCATGTTAATGTTCGAGTCTGCAAAATTCTTAAGCAAGCTCTTTCTACGATTATGCAATTAGAATTTTAATACAAAATACTTTTCAGGCTGCGGTTATCACATCATGGAGAATATCCAAAATGAGGACAGGCCACCGGGCCCAACTTCCACAGAAAAACTAGATCAAATACTTCTTATGATGCAAGAGAACCAGAGTCGATTAGCCAACTTAGAGGAGAAGATAAGGATCTTGGACGACACCGGAACTAGGGGAGAAACACCGTCTAGGGAGAGGGACAGTCGGAACAAGGAGTCTCAGACTGATCTTAGAGAGTCGAGTCATACACCCAACCAGAACTCTGCAAAGGGAATCATATCGGAAGATATGAAAAAGGTCAAACCTCCTCAGTACGATGGGACTATACCTGGTGATGCTGCCGAAGCACGAATATACTGAGAAATTTAATAGGCTATTGAAGTATGTGCCTCAGTTGCAGTCGGACGAGACCTTCAAACTAAGAAAGTACATAATGGGGTTGAATAACCGGATCGGAGGTCCCGTGGACGTGTTAGCCCCGGCCACTACATCAGAAGCGTATGCCAAGGCAGTCCGGCAGGAATTAAAGCTGAAGAAGGATGACTCTATTAGGGATAAGAGCCGGAATAAAGGGAAATGGGGGCAGACCAACCATGCATTTAAAAGAAAACCTGACAAGCAAGATTTTGCACTTACAGAGGATAAGAAACATAAGGGAAATCAGAAGGAGTACCATAGGGATCGGAAGGATGCTAATTTTCCCAAAAAGAGCAATGATACTCAAGGAAAGACCTCGGACAAGAAGGGTCCTCCTGTGGTTGTTTCACTTGTGGGGGCAAGCACTATGCAAATCAGTGCCCCACTAAAACCCAGGGTGGAGCAAACCATAAGAGTTCACTCCCTAGCCAGCAGAATGCCTTCCAGCAGAGGATCCACGCAGCAGTTGATAACCGGCAGGCGGACTACCAGATCACCCCCATCGAAGTAGCAGGTACACTTTATAATTACCCTGTAACTATTCTCATAGACACTGGAGCTACTAAAAATTTCATTTCACCTAAGGTACTTAGTAGATTTTCCAAAAAGGCGGGATTTATGGCTCAATCTTGGACTGTTGAGTATGCAAACCAGTCTAGGGCTCAGGTAGAGCAATGTCTGTTCGAAGCCAAGGTTGAACTCCCAACTTTTGCAACAGATGTAAATCTGTTTGTAGCACCTCTAGGGTCCTATGACATTATTCTAGGTATGCGATGGTTGAGGCAGCATCGAGCTAAGATTGACTGCTTCAACAAAATAGTGGAGTGTCTAGATGACCAAGGTTACACTGTATTTATCCAAGGTCAAAAGAAGGAAGTTCGAACAAGACAGTTGACTGCTTCACAACTTAGACGAAGTGAGAAGAAAGGGTGTCAACTCTTCGTAATCAAGATGGAGGAAGTAGAGGAACTACGGGAAATCTGGCATATGGAGGACCTACTCCTATATAGTGTTAAGGACCATGCTCAACCAGAAGACGAGAAGAGCAATGGATCACAGGATAAGTTTGAAGAAAATCATCCTTACTTATGTGACTTCCAAGATGTTTTTCCGAAAGAGCTACCCAGACTACCACCTAAGAGGGTGTTTGGTTTTTCAATTGATCTTGTACCTGGAGCAGAACCCATTTCGAAAGTACCCTACAAGATGACAACAATAGAGCTAATGGAGCTTAAGGCCCAGCTACAAGAACTGTTGGATAAAGGGTTAATTAAACCAAGCGTGTCTCCATGGGGAGCACCGGTGATTTTTGTCAAGAAAAAAGATGGAACCCTTCGGTTATGCATAGATTATTGTATGTTAAATAAGGTAACAATCAGGATTAAATACCCCTTGCCACGAATTGATGATCTATTTGACTAAATGAGAGATGCCTCAGTCTTTTCCAAAATTGATTTGAGATCACGATATCACCAATTGAGACTAAAGGAGAAAGACAAGCATAAGACTGCGTTTCGAACTCGATATGGGCATTACGAGTTCACGGTCTTACCCTTCGGTTTAACCAATGCCCCAGCCACTTTTATGAATCTTATGAACAGTATCTTCCACGATTGTTTGGACAAGTTCGTGCTAGTGTTTCTAGATGATATTCTCATTTATTCCAAGAATGAGGAAGAACATCTTAGGCACCTCCACCTGGTTTTGCAGCGACTCCGGGAACACAAATTGTATGGAAAATTATCCAAGTGTGCCTTTTTCCAGAAAGAGGTGCAATACTTGGGGCACTTTATTTCTAAGAAGGGAATAGCGGTGGACCCGGCCAAGATAAAAGCAATATCAAAATGGCCAGTACCAAAAAATGTACAAGAGGTTAGGAGCTTCATGGGTCTAGCAGGTTACTACAGGAAATTTGTTTTAAATTTTTCCCGTGTCGCCAACCCAATTACCTCGCTTCAACCAAAAGGGAAACGGTTTGAATAGATCGAGAAGTGCCAGCAAGCCTTTGAAACGCTCAAGGAAAAATTAACCACCGCTCCAATCTTAAAAGTACCGGATCCGGATGGACACTTTTTAGTTGTCACTGACGCCTCGGGTGAAGGGTTGGGTGGAGTACTTGTGCAAGAAGGTAGGGTTGTCACTGACGCCTCAGGTGAAGGGTTGGGTGGAGTACTTATGCAGGAAGGTAGGGTGATCGCCTATGAGTCCAGAAAACTCAAGAACCATGAAGTTAACTATGCTCCGCATAATTTGGAACTGGCAGCCATAATTCATGCGCTGCAGAAATGGCAAAATTATTTATTGGGAAAACCCTGTGAACTTAAGTCCAACCATCAGGGCCTAAAGTACATTTTCACTCAACCCAACTTGAACGCACGTCAGAGGAGGTGTATGGAATTGATTGCAGAGTACGAATTTGAAATCAACTACATCAAAGGGAAGGAAAATCGAGTAGCAGACGCTTTAAGCCGTAGACGGCACATCTCCGTGATGACAACCATTCAAAATAATTTTAAGCAACAAGTGGTTTAGCGATCTTTTGAAGACCAATTCTACAAGCAAGTTAAGGAAGTTCTTCATAATGACCCTCAGGATCATAGGTATGACAGCTTTAGATTTGAGGTTGGTGGTACACTAAGGTTTGAAGGCTATATGTGTATACCAAATTGTTCTAAACTGAGAAACTTAGTCTGGAAGGAGGTTCATTCCGCGCCCTATTCTGGACACCCCGGAGTTACTAAACTCATGGCTGATGTTAGGCCACTGTACTTTTGGAAGGGTATGAAAAAAGATGCTGCTAGGTTTGTCGACAGCTACTTAGAGTGCCAGAAAGTGAAGGCAAAACATCAGTATCCAGCAGGACTACTTTATCTGCACACTATGCCAAAATGAAAGTGGCAAGTAATTAGCATGGATTTTATTCAAGGTTTACCTATGTCACGAAACAAGCACAACACCATTTTGGTGGTGGTGGACAAATTGACAAAGGTGGCTCATTTTATTCCTGCAAACTTAACTGATGGAGCGCCAATTATAGCTAGGAAATTTGTCCAAGAAATTTTTAGACTCCACGGTGTTCCCGAGAAAATTATATCAGACAGGGATGCCAGAATGACTTCTAGATTTTGGCAAACACTTTTCACAGCCTTGGGTACTCAGTTAAACATAAGCTCGGCTTATCATCCAGAAACAGATGGGCAAACAAAGCGAGTGAACCAGATTCTGGAGGATCTCCTTCGAATGTACTGTATGGATCAGCAGTACAAATGGGAAGATTACCTACCTTTGGTAGAATTTGCCTACAACAACACTTATCACTCATCCATTAAGATGGCTCCCTTTGAAGCATTATAAGGAAGGAGGTGCAAAACACCTATCAGCTAGGATAAGCTGGAAGATAGGATAGTCCTTGGCCCGGAAATGCTATCGAAGATGGAAAGTCAGGTTAGACTGATCCGACAGCGATTAGCAGAAGCTAACGATCGGCAGAAGAGCTATGCAGACGCAAAGCGAACGCCTAGACATTTTGAGGTTGGAGGGAAAGTGCTTCTCCGGGTCAAACCTCATAAGAGTGTCATCACCTTTGTCAAGGCATCCAAACTAGCTCCCAGATTCGTAGGCCCTTTCGAAGTTTTGGAAGTAATCAACCCTGTTGCCTACAAGATTCCTCTACCGCCAGCCCTCTCACTTATGCATAATGTTTTCCATGTATCTTACCTTAAAAAACATGTAGTAGATTTTTCTCATATGATTGATTGGAACTCTCTACAAGTACAAGATCCTGGGGTGGTTATGGTCGAGCCCATCAGAGTGCTCGAGGTACGTAAGCTTCGCTTGCGGAACAAAGAGGTCAAGCAGTGTAAGGTCCAGTGGGACCAATACACTGAGGACAATGCTACCTGGGAAGATTATGATGAGATAAATCAGCAGTTTCCATTTTTGTTTAATGCTTATAATCAGTTGGTTTAAAGAGAAACAATGTTAAATTTTTATGTGATGAATTCTAGAACTATAACAATATCAATTTTGTTGTGTGATTCTTAAATTTGGAGCCTGTATTTTTTTTATAGATATTTATGATCATTGTAATCATCGGGGATGATGATTCACAAGGGGATGGATATGTAACACCCTCTAGTATTGTAAATGTGCCCTAAATGGTATCCGGTATTGTAAATGTGCCCTAAATGGTATCTAGTATTGTAAATGTGCCCTAAATGGTATCTGGTATTAGATGTACCTAATTGTTAGGCACCTAAATTAACAATTTAATTATGTTAAGCAAATGTGAAAGTTTTGTTATGAAAAGATGAGTTGTAGTACAAGATATTAGATGGTACTAAGTAATCAATTGAGGCACTGGATTTAATTATCTTGTCAAATGCTACGCTTTTGTATTATTGAGTTTGAGTATTATCGGGACAAGGAATTAACTACAATAGTTTTGGTAAGTGGATGCAGGATTTTCTGACCTGAAAAGGGAAAGGGTATCATCGGGAAAGAGAAAGGAACATGGTCATGGCAAATGAAGAACGAACTTCGTTGACTTCTAGTACTATGAGTATAAAGTATCCTATTGTCCAAGGTTCCTAGTTGAGTTAGAGGCATGGCGTTTTCGCCTTGGGTTAACCCCAATTACCCGTCGACAACTATAGCAAGGGAATGTCACCTTAATTATTAAGAATTGTGTCATTGTTTTAGGCCATGGCGGTTCGTTGAACCTTTATTGCATTATTATCTTTATAAGCATTGGGGTGTCGTCATGCGGATTTTATAGTTGTCGAAACCTTTTCGCTCGACTTAGTGACTAAGCGGAACCATAGGATTTTAATATTTATATTTGGCTTTTGCTTTAATTGTTTTATTATTTTTTTCTTCATTCTTGGATTTTATCCGTCACACCTTGGCATTACTTCTTCCGTTGATGTTTGGCATTGGGGGTTTTTATTTGTTTTGGTTGTTTTTGGGAATGCGGGAGTAGATGCTTGGTGGCGGAGTGGAGAGCTGAGTCACCAGCACTCGCAGAGGTAGTTGTAGAAACCATCTGAAGTGTAGTAAGATCGCGGCATGTCTTGGGGTGGAGGGAATTCGTTTTGGGGGATATTATCGTTTTTGGAAGTGCTTTTTTTTTGGGAGAGCTCTGCGGAAAAAGGTGGTGAAGAAGGGAGTCAAAAGAAGCCGCGGAAGCTAGAGTGTAGAGACATCGACTCAACTGCAGGCATGTTCAGACTCCTCCACTACCGTAGTTTCACTTCCAGTTTATTTCGTATGAAGTCTTTACTTATCGAAACGAGCTGAATTTCTTTCTAGATTATTTCTTCTGAAGTCTTACTTATCGGGAAGGAGCTGAATTCTTTCTAGTTAATTTCTTATGAAGTCTTTGCTTATCGAAATGAGCTGCATCCATTTCTTGTCTTCTTGTGAAGTCTTTACTTATTGAAGCAAGCTGAATTTCTTTCTAGTTATTTCTTCTGAAGTCTTTGCTTATCGTAATGAGCTGCATCAATTCTAGTTTCCCTATTAAGTTTTCTTTTAGCAGAAGAAGTTGCTTCCATCCTCTACCTTTCTTGGTAAGTCCGCATGTATTGAAAGGGAGCTTCTTTTCTTCTTTTCTTAAATGTCATTGTTGTGCATGTATGTTTCGAGGGTGAAGGGGACATTCTTCCTATATTTCTTACGGTTGCATAGTTAGAGGATGATCTTCCAATCTCCTAGATTTCTGTCGTGGAACGTAGGTACGGGATTATGAAGCCTTCTTCCTTCGGGTAAATTACTGAGACTGTATGATTCAGAGTAAGGAACCAATCTTCTTTTTTTTTCCTGAATCCATGTTAGCATCAATAGCGTAAGAGGGTGATAATTAACCCAATAACGGACGTTAAACCTTTCCAACTGTCATGGTAAATTAGTGCATAAGGTGGAAGACCAGATTAGTAAATGCTTTGTAAAACTAGATTGTGAGGCGTATGCGAATTTCCCTAAGGATGACAAACAGCTACGGTTAAATCTTCTAAGACAGCATGTACAGACAACCATGGAGGGAACCCTTTGGGAAGACTTTCTGACCTCAATCATAGAACCGGCAGATGCTCAGGTCGGGCAGCCTTGGTTAATGCCTAAATTGTGCACGGTTAGATATCTTCTTGAGCCCAGGTGAAGGGAACGGTTAACATTAACAAATATCCTTAGGGAAACCAACCAGATTTATGAATAGTTGGACTCTAGGCTTAACGGATAGGGTGATGGACTGACTGGCATGGATTCCATGCAGTTTTAAAAAAACCTTGGCCAAGGGGTACTGCGGAGTCAGTACAAGTCAACTTAAGGTACCAGATGCAAACTTAATCAGGAGTCAACAAAGTTAGCAGTAGCTAAAGGGTTGACCGATTGTGTTTGTAGGAACCTTGCACCAGTTCCGAGATTGCTATGACCATGTTCCTACTTGCGGAGGGCCATGCCATTTCAGTTGAAATGCGCAGGGTAGGATCAGTCGATCCATGGTTGGGTGGATAAATGCCCTGATGATACCTTTTCCCTTCTTCCAGATTCAACCTCTTGAGTTAGCACCTTATTCAGCATCTTATTTCAGCAACTTTTTCAGTAAGCGTTACGTATGTATGGTTTTCTTCATGCTCTTATTTACGCATTTATGGTTGGAAACATTCTATCTTTATAAGGAAATGGAATCTAGATGTTAATTAATTATTCTCTGGTTGCTAGTTATTAATTCTGTAAACAGTTACATTACTCGAATGTTTAATTCTGTAACAATGATGTTCCATGCTTCATAAATTAAAAAAAAACATTGCTGTCTTCTTTTCAAAACTTTTTTTTTCCTTGTTCATGTTTGAACAATATTTAGGCTTATACACCATGGAGAGAAAGGTTGGGTCAAGATTCTTCTCATGGATTAAAAATGGATGCTGTTCGAGAATGGAATCTCCTCCAAAATCTCATTTCTACTGAGAAGAAGCTGAAGAAAGACTCTGGATAGTAATGAAAAACCTCTCATCTGTCAATTCATGGGGACAAAACAGTACGTTTCACTAAAACTGACAAATGAGAGCTTGTCTTGTAGGGCCTTCCTTCTGGTCTTCACAGAAAACTCCCTAATCTTACTTCAGATCATAAGCTTGTTGTCTTGAATTTCAAAACAGAATTAACTAAAACTCCCTGTTCTTCCATTTGGCTCAAGGAGGAAGGATTCAATCAGCTAGTCACCAAAACCTGGTAAGAAGCCCCATGTCATTGTTACCCAAGGCAAAATTGGATGAATAAAATCCAATATACCAGTCTTGCCATAAGAAGTTGACTCAAAAATCCACACAACAATTAAGCTTTGAGAGAGCTTAGGAAATAAATAGAAAATATTCAAATGAAAATAGAAGAGCAAGGCCCAAAGGAAGACCTTAACCTCGAGTAACAATAATGCACCAATTAGTTGTTAACTATGTTGCACAAGGAAGAAACCATCTGAACACTGAGGAAGAAACCATCTGAACACTGTGCACTTCTACAGATTAACACTACTCAAAAACTTTACTGTTATCACCAAAGTATAGACTCAGAACATCAATCGATTGAGTTTGTCCAAGGCATCAAAGACCTTAAACCATTTTGAACAGCTATACAAAGATGAGAATATCAATAGAAACCATCAGCTTTCCAAGCTTATTCAAGCATCCATACAATCACTCAAGCTCAAAATAGGGAATGCAGTAAAGAGATTAACATTGTGGAACTAAAGAAAATTATCTTTGGAATAAAGTGAGATAAAGTGCCTAATTTCCATGGTTTCAATACCAATTTCTTCCAAGATTTTTGAGATGTCATCAAAATGTATCACTTAGAGATGGTAGAGGATACTTGCAAGTACTTCAGATTTCGTGAGGGTGTCAATGCTTCTTTCTTGGCACTTAATCCCAAGGAATCATAGGCTGCAAGAATAGTTGAATCTCTGAAGAGCAAACGAAAGTTCTTCCTTGTAGATACATCTCAAAAGGTACCATTCTCTCTTGAGAGGAAATTCATTCAAGCAAAGGGGATACGAGGAGCATTATGCCCATTAAGCTAAATATGGCTGATGCTTTTGTCTAGCTGAACAATATGGCCATATTATACAGTTTGAAAAATTGGGGATTGATGAAAAGAATGTTGGATGGATCAAAGCCTACATTGATAGCTGAATTTCTTAGGGCTTAGGCAAGGGTACCAATTCTCACCATTCCCATATATTATAACAGCTGAACTTTTGTAAAGAAGACTGAAGGAACAACGACAGCAGAAAATTTTAATAGGCATGCCCACCTTCTAGCAACAAAAAGAACTTAATCATTAATCATGCTCGATTTGTTGATGATAGGATCCTCTTTAACCAAGCTACTCCACAGCTTGCAAGGAGGTTTGCTACAATCCCTAAAGAATTCACAGAAAACAATCGTGAATCAGAAATTTACTTCTCACAGCCTTATAATCATGGAGCTGCTTAAATTTCAAGAATTATGGGTTATAATTTATAAAGTCTGCAATGAGAAAACTTTCACCTATTTAAGGATCTCTTTTAACAGACCCAAATATTTGTGTTGGACAAACTGATCAATAAAATAAAAAACTGAAAGCTAACATCAGCAGCTTGTCCAATTCTTGGCTGCATCCTCCTCCTACAGTGTTCCCAATCCATTATGTCCTGGCTGCACTCCCAATATGCCAGCTCAGCACTATCAGTGCCCGTGAAGGAGTCATTCATAAACTGGAGTAGCTTATGCTAAAGTTTCTTTGGGAGGGTGCAATTCAAGACAATAAGAAGAAATACCATTTAGTCAAATGGGAGTAGCTAAGAAGAACCAGAAAAGGAGGTCTATGCCTGAGAAGTCTTTGAGATCATCATAACGCCTTGCACCAAAGCTTGTTTAGGAGAATGATCTCCCAACCGAAAAGGTGGTGGACTAAATTTCTATGCCAAAAGTATGATTTTCAGCCTAGCAAAGGTATTTCTCAGCAGCCTTCTGCCACCACGAAATCCTAAATTGAGAGAAACATTGAAATCAATGTTACCCTTATTTACTAGCATCTCTCTTGGTTGTCTGGTAACAGGGCTAAGATACTTCTCCTAAAAGTAAATATCATGGGAAATTGTAAACTTAAGAGTCTTCAATCAGGTAAAGGAATGGCTGAATCAAAATAACATTCTCACCTTATTCCAAGTCATGAACTTCAATGGAGAAGCCAAAATCAAAAGCTACTACGAAATTTATCTTCTAACGCATATGAGAGAAGATTGGCAGGCCTTCACTAACTCTTTGGAGGAGCACATCCCTCTTGACCCTCTAGCTGAAATAACGTCGTGTAAGTAAATATTAAAGGAACGGGAACATAATCCATCAGCGAGGTCTGCAAAGGCACACCCCACCCTTCTAAATTGGAGGCATATCTGGCATATTAGTGACATATGCAAAGTGTACTTATCTTAATAGCTTCTCTTAGAAAAACAAATAGTTGGCATTTGACAATTTACAAAATCAAAAAATTCCTGGCCCTAACCACTGTGCTCTATGTTTCAAGGAGGATACAAATTGAGGCCATATGTTAATTGAGTGTAGTTATGCCAAGGAAGTGTGGAAGCTGGTCTTTCTAAAATATTTTCCAAAAGCTACTAGTTCTGACTCGAGTCAAAAAGCAACTGACATCCATCAGAACCTTCCAGATACTCACAAAGAAGCCACCTGAATCACTTCAGTAAAATCTCCTCTCCTGAGATATAATTTTTGGAGTATATGGAAAGCTAGGATTTGATGAGGAGAAATTGATCACAGCTTTCGTCACTGCCTTGAACATTCTATCACTCCTTCAAGACTGAGCCTATCATGGTCCCAAAGTCAGAAGAGTAGACAAGGATTTATAATTCCCCTAATATCCAGGTCAGAGGTTACAGCCCATATTTTGACAGAGTCACAAAATCTAATCCAAGAACTGCTTGAGGTGGTAGTGCTCTCTACTTAGCTGATAAAAAATTACAACTCAAATTTGCTGCTTCTTTGGAAGTCAGTTCCAACAATGTTGCAGAAGCTCGGGCATTAAAATTCAGCTTGCAACTTGCAGTGGAAGAAGGAATACAAGCTCATAACCAATGCAGTCAAACTATCTCATCATAAAAGTGTTCTTCTGCAGCGCATGGCTAGATTTATAAACTTTATCATCAAAAATTTTACTTTAATTGATTTCCATCACATCCCATGAGAACATAACAGCATTGCTGATTGCTGATTACCTGGCTAATCAAAGTGCAGGTCTTCCAGCTAGTACACACTGCATTTGGAGCAGTCAAGGAAGTTCTTAGTGGTTTCTTGAAGTTGTTGCCTCCTCTCTTTTTGTTGTGTGCCAGTTTCCGTTTAATGTCTATTTCTTAGGAGGCCTGTTTTGGCAGATGCAATCTGAATTTTCACCATCAATCTGTGTGCATTTGTTCTAGCAGTGTTTACAGTGAGAGTTCCTTTCCACGTGCGTGTTGTTGCAGCATCACCTGTCTTCTCATGGTTGGATGAAGAAATATAACTGAATCATGTAATCTCACTACAATCTTCAGCTGAGTTGTAGTTTGTTTATAAACAAAACTATTTATGTGGCATACAACTCGCATAGTTGTGATACAATTCAATTGGTTGTAACTGTGAGTTGTCAAAATAAAGTTCAGATTCACTTAGAAACCCACATCCATGTGTAATAGAAATATGTTCCACATGCAACAGAATTGAGATGTTTTTCTGAGTTGACTACTCTTATTTAAGGTTACAGAATTTGTCAAAATATAATCATTATTTAAAGGATTGTATTATAAAACCACTTAAACTAAGTAAATAATAACTGAACACAGGTTTAATAAATATAAGAAAATTTTAAAAAATCAAATGGCCAACTCCAAAGGACGGAAATGAAAAGAAACAAACACAGCCAAAAACAGATAAGAGTTACCAACTAAAGATGCTCTGGTATCAGATTGTTTGCGTTTGAACGCAGTTTTCTTGGGCTTAAGCTTGTGCTTTGACTCCATAGTTGTTTTTGAGCGATTCTGCTCGATGTTCCGAAGTTTGCTCATGTTTCTCTGCAAAAAAGTTCAATTTTATTATAAATCAGCGTAGAGGAATGACTGCTTAGGTATGTCAGGGCAGTCTTTAAAATGGTAAAAAAACTGTGACTATTTATGTTACCTGAGATAAGATTTCATAAAGTACCAAATAGTTACATTAAGAATAAAAGATTAATCTGGAAAACATATCATTTCTTTTAATATGTGACGTTTTACTAAATTTAGAGTTTCATTATCATAAGTTTAATTATGCCCGAAAGGGCCATAAACTAGCACTTGCACCATCCGGGTGCAAGGGGTTAGCCGATTTTATGTCAAGTTGTGTCATTGAATACGCACAACATAGGTTACAAGTTTTTAAAGACCACAACTTTTGAGACTTCTCCACGAATGCTAAACGGAACTTTTAGCTACTCAATACAGTTTGATACAGACTTTGTTTCTTACACTTTCATAACATTTTCCAGCTCTGAATAGCTGTATTATTTCACAAAGTTATACAAACCTAAAAAACCTTACATCATATAGCAGAACTCAACAGCACTGGGGGTGTAAAAGTTGAGTTAAGATAAAATAACAATTACTACACTGCTCAGAGAATGTGCAAAATTTGTAGATTGTACCATAGCCACAATGGAGGATTTTAGAAAAAGCAATCAAGAAAGATAACTTCTTTACACAATGTTACAAATTAGATAACATTCATAGAAAAGGATATAAATTTGAACGCAATATGCAGTTCCAATATAGACAGAAGGACCATAGGTCCTTGTAGTTGCCTTTTCAGCATCTGTTGTCATAAATGCATATGGGTATTCTGAAAACATCAAGAACAGAGCATAACATGTCAATGGGTATTCTGAAAAAAAAAAAAAAACAGAGCATTATATATCACTGGCTATTCTGCAAACATCAAAAAACATAGCATTACATATCAATGGGTATTCTGCAAACAGCAAGAACAGAGCATTATATATCAATGGGTTTTCTGCAAACATCAAGAACGAAGTATTACATCTGCATTACATATCAATGAGTATTCTGCAAAAATCAAGAACAGAGCATTGCATATAAGTATCATAGACTATCCCTGGGCTAAGAAACAACTGTATATGAATCTCTCTTTAAAAACTACTGATTTCAGACAAAGGTTTGAAAATTCCCTCTTAAAACACTATTGATTTCAGAAAAATCAAAAAACGTTAGAATTTATACGGACCCAGATTAGATGTTACATTCAGTAGAGAGAGTTGTGTTTGTATACGAAATTGTATCTTGCTATATTGAGCATGTTTCGTTGAATATCAAATTATAAGAACCCAAAAAACATAAATAAAATAGAGTTGTTAATTATAGTTTAGTAGTTTCGGGCATGTCAAAGTCAGGTATGTAAAGGATATTACAGAGCCATTGTAACAACTACTACTTGGAAATCATTGCATCAAAGAAGAACAAATTTGAAAATGGCTTTTTTATCGATCTGCAAACAATTTACAAATATTTCCTAGTTGTTTGAATGTCATTACAATAATCTGCTGCAAACAATTTACAAATATTTCCTAGTTGTTTGAATGTCATTACAATAATCTGCTTGAGTTTTCCCATCACAAATAAACAGACAACAAAGGACAGATTTCGTCTACTGCAACCAAGGAAACCTCACACAGTTTGCAATACTTTCCAATGTGGATGAAGTAATTCGTTGTCAAACCCCAGAATTGCTAACAGGTATGGGCTCAGCAAATACATTGAGAAATATGCATTGAGTAACAGTTACATCCGTTGTGATTTTGTCATTCCAACCAACAGATGTCGAGCCTACATTCAATACTATTCGAAGAATCTATTCAAACTATCTGACAAGTTTAAATCCCACTTCATTTATGAATATAGCTTTAAATAAGGAGCAAAGAGACAACGAAAATGTGGAAGCTAAATAGATTTATACACTTGCCCAAAGGTCAAATGCCAAAAGCAGCGGTACAATACGGCATAACAGACAGTTTTGAAAAAGGTTAACTGTAGTAGAGTCTGGTAGATTCATGGACTATTCTCTTCCGGGGCCAGACATGATCGAGATATCTGAAGAAAGAGGCCTTAAATGCGGCCAAATTGTCAACTCCATATAATTGCGCGTATCCAATCTCTTGCAAAGTCGTATATAAGGCTTCGAGAACGTTGTATATTGAATGCACTGTATCCATGGATTTTTGTACCATTTCAATGTGTTGACTGTCAACCCTTTTGGCATCCTCACAAGCCTGTCTCAGATCTTTCACGGTGGCATAAGAGTCCGCAGTAATATTGTTTGTTATGACTTATAGAGTGTTGGTGTTTCGTACGTGCCAATCAGCAAAAACTGAACCTATTTGTGAATCGACGAATTTGTCATTCTCATCAGTTGTTGGAATTGTCTCAGTAGTGTCGCTGGATGCTGACATCTCCTGATGATAGGATCAGGATACACCCATGGAGTATTTGCAGATATTATATTGCAAATGCAAAAATGCATGTTATCAACAATGTATATGACATTAAACGCATAAATTTGCATAGACGTATTTCAACCAGATATTCAAATATGTTGTACAATCCAAGATGTAACAGTCCGAGTTGTAACAACAACTATTATAACCAGGCTAGCAATCAGGCCAGCCACCACATTTAGTGGAGAGAGCTTAAGAGCACAGATGGTTAGACCAAATTGCAATTGGCTTTCGTTGATAATCA
>MU228273.1:13593-26164 GCA_018584345.1 Thuja plicata | reverse complement strand
TTTCATGGTGTATTTGCAATAGACACAACTAGGTCAATCTGAGGGCCTTCATTTTACATTTTTACACATCCATGACTAGAGAGCTATGGATCAATATTTGAGGCCTCATTCTTGAGCAACCTTGAATAGAATGATTCATAGAAGTGTGACAACATTTATGCACATAGATATAGTCCCTCTTGCGAGTTTCCCACCTTCCCTAAATGATATAAACCGAGATGGGGAGAGTAGGAAATGCACCTGATTGACTTATCCTTCATGGTAGCCATTTTTGTGTTTGCATATTGTACTGTGCTTCTCCCATAATGTGTTTTCTAAATGTTTGTTAGACTCTTTTATACGACCCTTGTTACTTTGTTGGTGCAAGGTGATAAAGGAATCAAACCTGTTGTATAATTCCTCTATATGTATCTCTATTATTCTATATGTTGTTTTCATGTTATGTTGTACTTGTGCTATTGTTCTTAAATGTTTTCCTTGTGTAGTCCACTTGGATCTGCGACATGGTAACACTGATTCTCTTTGGTCTCCATGTTGTGGTTTGAAAAGACTCTTCTTCGTAACTCTTGAGTTTTCTTTCCTCCATTGTGATTGTAGTTCTAGTTTCTTTGGGGAATGATGTCAATTCATTTGCAATAATATCATATCTATATGTACATGTTATCTTATGATCATACTGACCCCACAATAAGTAGATCCATTTTGTGTTCTTTGTATGTTTATGTGATATTTCCTTGGATTTGTCTTCATTTGGGGGCATCTCGTAGTGGAAATGTAATTAGTAGAGTTGTTTATGTTTTTGTCAAAGTCATTGCTCCTGTTAAAGTGATAGCAATGAATTTAACGTGGGGGCATACACTCTACTCACTTTTTGCACACACGCACATTCAAAATATTTTCAAAACTTAAAACTTTTTTCCTTTATGGATTAAAGACTAATCCTTAAAGCATGGACATTTTACTTTTTAGGATCTCTTGATCCCTCTAGTTTAAATTTACATGGATCTCTTGATCTCTCCAGTTTCAATATACAATGTTTTGATCCCTTAAGGTCGGAAGGTGTCCTTAAGAATGGATCTCCCTGATGGGTTGACTAGTGAGTAGGCACATTCACTAGGCGGTTCAACTCCAGCTTTCCAGTTACACTTTTTCCTTGTGTGGTTCACAATGGAACATAAGTTCTCATTGGGCAAGATAACCATACCCTCTCTCTCTCTTTCTCCTTAACTAGTGATATCTCTCTTACCGTGATCTTAGGGTTGATAAAGACTTAATTCCCTTGGGGGCTTGAGGATTTTTTTGTCCCTTGTGATTCGAATAAGATTATCTATTCTTTATGATCTCCTTTACCAAGAGTTTGTATTGAGTCCATACTCTTGCTAAAGTGGGGGCTAAATGTATAGTCAAAAAATGGAAGCACTTCCATGGTAGACTGGTTTAGCCTTCTGAGTAAGTGGTTTGGGGTCATGTCAAGCACCTTGAATGGGTTCCTGACTTTGATCTAGCTTTATACCCCTATTATGCCCCATTTCCACTTTTTCCAACCTATTTCTGGCACCCCAGATTGAGAAACTAGGATTTTGACCTCAGGGTCTGTTAGCTCTTTTTCTTGCAGCACAACCTTAAAATGACAGTATACTTATATACTTGAATTCAAAATCCTTTTTATGCAAGATAAAGGCTAATTGGTGAGGTATTTGATAACACTGGGGATACCTATTATCACCTCCTTCTTTTTTGAGTTCCACAAACTCAGGCAGGTATTACCTATGATAGATTACTGATTCTTCAGTCAGTGATTTTAGTGGACTAGTTCATTCACTGGTTTGTTATTTCTGACCTCACTATAACAACTTATAAGATACCTTGGAGATTGCAATGATTAATTTAAAACAGAGTATTATAAGCCAGGTTATGGTCTTGATAACATAAACCAATGAGATAAGGATTTTAATCCTTCTTCCTTTTGATTTTACGAGGGGGAACCTAATGATCCTCTCTTCAAAGAATAATCAAACTGAACTGTACCCTAAGAATACAATCACTTGATTGGAATTATCTGTTTCATAGTGTATATGATTTAAGTAATTTGAAAATATTGGATTATGAATCAATTACTTAGCAAACATAAAACCAGTGCCTAATCCCTGGGCTATGAGTCAATATCTTGTATAAATCTATAGTAAGGTAATCAATAAAACACTTCCAACAAAGATATAATACCTTATAAACTATCCTCTCCCTAAAACTTTATCATCCAATCCTTAAACTAATGCTATGTTCCCTGGGTTACTTGAAACAATTTAATCCTTGCTTGAAGGAATTTACAAGTAACTGCACAATCACCTTATGATCAGTGTGCTTGAGTGCCTTACAGATAAACACACAAGAACAATAATAGAAATGTAAAGAGACAATTTAGATGCATAAAAGAGATTGCAAAATATTTTATTGATGTCTCAAAGCTTCAAATACATTTAGATAGACAAATAGTACAAAGGTTCAGACACAATTTCAGTCTGCCTTGTAATTCTATTAAAATTTCCAACTCTCTCTCCACTCCCTAAAAAATGGTTACTATTACCTATATATAGTCTCAAATCATCTTGGAATACTTAAAGCAAGGATGCAACAAGCTTTGGATGATTTGGAGACCTAACCCTAAAAATATAGAAAGAGACAAAAGACAAGAAAACTCCAAGCGGTGGGAGGACAAAACTAAAGAATGAAATCTGATTTGCACTTTGTCCTCATGTGAACTCTGGTTCCTTTGTCTGTAGTTTTTCAAGATAACATTTGATTTATATTGAGCTCTAGTGACCACCATTTTAGGCTAACCTACACTAGTCTTTTAGGATTGCTAACTTCCCTATACTCGGAGAGCATGTGCCAGGTGTCCTTCCATTCTTCATCAACGAGGTTAATGTCCTCTGCAATAACTTTCTTCTTTTTTGGATTTTTCAGTGTGTCCCATGCTGCTACATCATCTTTAGTAGGCCATTTGAAATTATGGATGCTCTCTAGTTGTGCTTTCTACCTGTTCCACCGAGCATCAGTTATACTTTTGACATCTGTTATAAATTTATTGGTGTCAGTCTCAGCTTTAAAAGCTTCATCCAGAATTCCATTGTAGCATTCCATATCTAACTCTGCATTATCATTAATAAATGCCTCCCTTTTAGGGAACTTGCTATCAAAATCTATTCTCCATATCTCCAAAGCTTTGATTTGATTGTCATCTCCATTGATTGCAGGAATAAATCTATTGAAATCTGATCCAAAGAGATTCATTTTGGACTCAATATGATTTAACTTGCCTTTGAAGAAAGGCAAAGTTACATTTATCTTTTCTATTTCATCTCCAACCTCAGTAACTATCTCTAGAAAATCATTTCTACGTGGTTGTAAAGAGGCCAACCTCTCAAATAATTGTGTCCTACTAGACCATGTCCCAAAATAAGGGTTTAAAATAGCAATATAATTAGTTACCTCAGTATGTAAAATAGGAAGTTTATTATATGCACTAAAAATCAAATCAATCTTATCCTTCAAAATATCAATTCTATGCTTGAAGATGCTCATTAATGCCCCTAAGACTGTTTCATTGTGCTCTGTGATCTGTTTCTCTATCTCAGTGTTATCCCCTGTCAATTCTGTTTTAACCTCTTCATAAGCAACATACTTTAGTGGTGCTGGAATGACCTCAGGTTTCTCCATTAGTTGATGAGTCAACTCTCTTATTGTTTTCTCCAAAGCAGAGATCTTGATTTGACACAACTCCATATCCTTTGCAAGAGCACTAGTCTCTTCTATCAGAGTACTATATCTCTAGGATATTTGCTCTATTTTCGCCACATTCAGTTGAGCAAAATGTGATAACAATTGTGATATTTCTATGTCATTTGTGTTATTCACAGACCACACCATTTGATTACCAACCATGCTTTCCTTAATATTTATCAAAATTGGCTTCTGATCTTTAGGAGCTAGGCTCCACATAGCAACAACTTGAGACTTTGGATCATAACCAAATCCCTTTATCAATTCACCCACCTGGACCTCTGATGATAATTTTAGATATGTTTGCTTCCTTATTTGGTCAATGAATGTTGAGGCTAAATCCCAACCCTCAACAAGTAGCATATCACTAACTTTACCCATTCTCCTTGCTTCTTCTGGAGAAATATCCTCTGTTTCAGGATCATAATTATGTATAGCCAATAAGGCTTCTATTGTTACTAGCTCTCCTCCATCTATCTGAAGTTGTTTCTTAACTTCCTGTTGTTTATGCCTCTTAAGGAAATCCTTAAATTCCTTAGTTTTTATGAAATTATCATCATTCAAGAATTGTTGTTGATGAATGATCCTTTCATCAATGCATGTTTGAAGAGGCAATTCAACATTCTCTTCTTCATCTTGTTGTAATTTCTTTCCCTTTCTAATCTCCTTTCTCAATAAATGGTCATATGACCTATTGCCAGGAATAAGGGCACTAATTTTATCCTTTTTCTTCTCTTCTTACACAAACTAATGCCTGGGAAGGCTCTCCAATTTCAACCTTTTGATTTTTGAGTGGAGTTTCATTAGTAACCTCTGCTTTTGTGACCTCTATCAGGTCAATAATATTTTCTCCTTCAACTTCTTGCTCTCCTGCAGCTGTTTGATAATCTGGATAGGTAGTGGGTAAAGGATAGCCCTCATCACTATCATCATCATACTATGACTTAGAGTGCTCTAGCTGACCTTTCTCAAGGACTACAAGTGCTTCCTCCAATTGGTTGCATAAGAAAGTATGAGATTTAATAATTTCATCTATCCTTTTCAAATATGGTACATCAGGAAAGAAACCACCAAATGATAATCCTTTTCTCTTTACCTGTCTTTCCAGGTCCATTAGTTCCTTAATTTTATTTTCTCTTGAGATCACCTCCTCATCCTCAAGAATATTCCTTATAGCATCTTCCTCTATGCATTCCTCATTTTCATAAGTGTAAGGAATAGTGGGGGTCAGGAGTTTCTTGGCACTTGCAATGAATGCCTCTATATCAACATATCTATACAATGCTGCACCCATCTTATAATGGCTTAGCCAACTATCTACTAGATCTATGGCCCTCTTTCCAATAGTAAATTGATAAACCTTGAACTGCCTAGGAGTGAATGTTCCTTTTCTGTGAGGAGCAAGTTGCTCCTTATCTGTTAACATAAGTTGCCAAATAAACTCCATAGTTGCGATTCTAGCAGGGACATGAAATGGGAGTACATGTGGTGGATGTGTACATCCATACACTCTAATTATGGTAAAATTTAGCTCCATGAAGAAGTCACCCCAGTTGTGATCTCTAGGCCACTTGTCTACATATTCACAAGGCCTTAGTAATTGGAGTAATTTTGCTGGCAACCTGGTCTTGTTTACCCCCAAGCACTGCAATAATGGATAAACTATCCAATTCTCAAATGCACAAAAATTACAGTCCCTAGCAGTGTAATTCCAAACTTTTATCCAAAATTGGATACAGTTGGGCTGACCCTGGTGCATTCTTTGTGGCCTCAAATTATCCAAGTTCATAACAGGGTAGTTGTAATACATTATTAAATGCATTAAAATGGAGTAATGTGAGAACTTGGGCTCCTTCTCCTTTCTCTTTATAGCCATAAACCCCTCATGCATCTTATTGATTATATACTGTATATAATCATAGGTTGTGCTAATATGAATATCTTGCAAGTCTAGGGTTATCATCAGAAAATCTACAATAATTCTCTCTGAACCTCCATCCCTTCCTAGTACTCTGCAGAGTGAAAAGGCAATATATTTGATATAGTGGTTCAGATCCTTACAGGCATAAGGAGCGAGTCTGGACATGGGGGCAATATAGTTCTTGGTTTGCCTACGAATGTGTCTTTGTACTAAACCTTTAACTACCCCAGCCTGCTTCTCATATCTAGCCTCTTATTTCTTCAAATCTATTTTTTTCGCCATTGGGTAGTAAAGATTGAAAGCTTTCATAAATGAATTCCTATTTAAAGCTAACAATACAATACCATCACTTTTCTTGATTGTTTTAGAAAGCTCATCGTAATTGTTTGCTAAGGCTAGTACAAGGTCAACATCTACAAATACATCAGGTACAATTAACCTAGCTAACCCACACGTCCAAGGTTTGACACAAGCACAACTTCATCAGAATTATTGTAAAAATAGTTAAAGAGGGAGTAACCTAATGAACCTGGAGTTTTAGCATCTCGAATGTATGCTAGGTCATCAACCAACATGTCATCTTTTAACTTCTTATTCTGTGTTGATCCCGATAGCAATTGCAAAAATTCATCTGAAAAATTTCTCTTTCCCTTTGCATCATAATCCATTTCTTCATTCCTCCCACTGGTGGAAGCTACACTAACTGCTCTTCTCATCTTGGCTGTATGATTCTATCAACCTTCTTTTACCGATATTGAAACAAAACTAATCACTGGAAACCCTTACCACCAACTGCAAAACCTTCTGAAATCTGCAATCGAGAACTCTTAGAGTACTGTCAATTACAATCTTTGTTGAACTCTAAAATAGGAAAACACCTCTCTGAATCATTTACTGCTGGAAATTTCAACCTTTCTCATAAAACACTAAAATCTCTATGAACTCTTCGCTCTGAGAAATCAGAAGCTTGGTAAAAATGAAATGACAATGGACAAGTATACTTATAATTGAGAATTCAATGCAGATGTCTCTTCGAGTTGGTAAAATTACAATTCAGTCATTTTCGCCATTAGTTCCATGCACTGTGACATCAATTTCTAGTTTTATCCGTGGAATTCAAACTGTCAGGCAATCAATTTCTGATGAGTGCATTTGCATATAAAACCTTATAAAATTCAAAATGAAATCAAAATCAAATTTGATTGGTTGCATTAAATCATATTACGACTACTTTCCCATTTGTCAAAATCTCTATACTCTGATTGGTCAGCAATTGTCCATGATGACACCGTTGAAAAGTCTATATTTGACTCTGGTTGACTTCTAGCAACTCAGCGACTGAGTGATCTCCTTGTCGCCTGATGTTTTTGATAACTGTAGTTCCCTCAAGAGACTTAGTGATTGTCATAGGATTAAACTCTTGATCAACGGTTATCTTCAAGTCGCCTGATCTTTTAACTTAACCTTTCCTTTTATGGAGACATTGCGACTAAGCCTTTTCTCAACTCATCTTTCACCTTGAGTCACATTTGGAGACTTAGCGACCACTGCTTCTCTATGTTGCCAGACTAAAATCTTAACTCATGTTATATTCTGAGACATTATGACTAAGCATCTTAGTCTCTTAATCGCTTAATCTTTTAATCTATGCAATTTTCATCTAGAGACCACGTGACTACCATTGATCATCCTTTCCTCTATATCTGATGGTTGGTATTAAGTCTCATAATATCTATATCAAACTTTATAATATCTTGAGACCTAGAGACTATTGAATAATATTTGCCTCTATTCCCCTCATTCTCTTAGTCGCCAGAAGAAAATTCACTTGGCTATCTTATTTGGAGACTCCCTGACAACCATTGGATCTATCTTGGCAATATCTGACAGTTCCTATTAAGTCTCATAAACTTTTACGTATACCCTAAAACATTACAAGACCTGGCGACAACACCTTTTATCTCATAATCGCCAAATGTTTTAAATTTAAACAAACTTTAATCAGAGAACACTTGACTATACCCTTTATCTTTATCATATTTAATTACGTGTCTCAATACCATTTCTTGTCTCATGATCGCTGAATGATTTATGACTTTTCAAATCTTATAAGCAACTTCATGCTATTCATTATATCTCTCTCTGATCGAACGACTGTCTTCAAGTCTCTCAACCCTTCACTTAACTCATCTTTAATTCTGAGACCTAGTGACAACACTGTTTTCAAATTGACTGTCAACCCGAGTTTATCCAGAGACCTAGTGACTGTTGAATCTCCATGTCGCTAGATAAATTTTAAACTATGGCTTTGATCGAGAGACTTTCTATCCACCGTTGGATTTAAAATTCATATCGGATCAAGAGACTTGGCGACAAAAGCAAAACTTTAACACTTGGGCTCAAATCATAACCATAGGTTATATTTGGAGACAATGCGACTGAGTAAACTCAAAGTCACGAGATAAAATCACTAACTCTGATCATATCAAGAGATTACCTGACCATTGTTAGATCTATCTTGTCAATGGATGGTCATCATTAAGTCTCGTAATCCTTAAAGCATATTCTTTTCCATTAAGAGATAGCGCGACAAAGCATTTTACTGAGTCTCATAAATTTTTAGAATATTCTCTTTCTTTCATGAGACTCAACGCCTCCCCTTTTAAGCACATGCAATTTTTTAATACTTAAGTGCCAAAAAATTAACTTCAAAATAGAACCCGTTTAAGAAAATTAGGGCTTCCTTGCATTTTTTGACTAGAAATGACTAGGGTTTAGGGTTTCTAGCCTTTTCAACTAGGTTTTAAGGCTAAAGAAATATATGCAGGGGAAAACAAGTGATTTGGCACATGATTTTTAACCTTCTGGGCATAAGAAAGATAGGCATCTTCAAAATTTTACAGAGCAAACTCCAAAATAGGAAATACAACCAATAGTGGCTCTATCTAAGGATGGCTAAACACAAGTTTATGGCAAAGAATCTCATAATCTCTGGTTGCAGACCTCTTATTTGACATAGACTAAACTACTGCTTAAGGGAAACACACAACTAAAAGAAACTATATACAATATAATACATACTTACTTGTGCATAATTTTTTTTTTTTTCAATTGAAGAAGGGTTTCAAAAATTGCCCATGCATAGGCAACTCAAAATATTTTCCATCCATGTTCTTCAGTACATAGGAATCTTTTCCAAAGCTTTGTGAAATAACAAATGGCCCAAGCCATAAGGACTCAAATTTTTTATGCTTTCCTTTATCTTCTGATCTCACATTCCATTGAAGAACTAGGTCATCTAGTTGGAATTTTCTATCAGTAGCCCTTCTGTCAAACAAATATTTCATCTTCTGTTGTAATTTAATGTTTTCCTTTTGGCTATCTCTTCTTGTTTGATCCAACTCTGCCAGTTGAATCATTCTATTCTACATGTTGTCAGAAACATCTAATTGCTCTTCTTGCATGAATTGATATACTGGTAACAGATTGTTTATAGGCATTTTTACTGTAGACCATATACCAACTCAAATGGTGACTTACCAATGGCCTTCTTAATTTTTATTCTATTAGCCCAGAGTGCTAACTTTAGTCTGGTATGTCATGCTCTCTTATTCTTTTCCAGAGTCTTTTTTAATATCTTCAGTATACTCTTATTACTGGATTCAGCTTGTCTATTTGCCTTTGGGTCATATGGGATGAATATGACATTATGATCCCATACTTCTCACAAAAATATTTCATCTCATCTGATCTAAAGCACATGGCATTATCCATTACCAATTTTGAAGGTGCACCAAATCTAGTCAGAATAATCTCCATTAGAAATTTAGTGACTACCTTACTTGTTGCCTTTTTTGTAGGAATGGCTTCAATCCACTTCGTAAAGTAATCAGTGGCTACCAGTATCCAACTGTGTCCTCCACTAATTTTTTCTACAAACTCACCAATAAAATCAACTCCCCACATAGAAAAAGGGGCTTCAACACTTACTGGGTTTAATAATAAGGCTCTTGAAAATTTGAGCTTATTTGAGAACCTCTGACAAGGTTCACATTTTCTGACATATGCATATGTATCTTTAAATAAAATAGGCCAATAGTATCCAACCCTTAAAATTTTGTGGGCAGTGGTCTTGGCAGAAAAGCGACCTCCACACTCCCCTGCATGCATCTCACTTAAAACTTTCTCAGATTGGCTCTGATCCAAACATAACAATAATACACTTTTTTTGTCTCTCCAATACAAATCTCCTTTGATTAAGGTGTATTTTTGAGCCTGCAATTTGAGATTTCTCTTTTTATTGTCAGTCATAGTGTCAGGACACTTGGCATTCTTTAAAAATTACATAATATCAACATAAAATGGTTGTCTTTCTATACTTGTCACTGTCTGATCATGTGTCTCTATATCATTCACTTGTACTAAATCCAAGTTATCCTCTGTCATGAGTTTGGCCAGACTCTGACCTCTTATCAACTCTGTAATGTGGATTTCAAGATTAAATTCCTGAATTCTATTGATCCACTTACACCTCTTACCAGTCACTTCTGACTATGTAAGAATATCCTTTACTGCTGAGTGAGGGACATAGGCTTGCACCTTAACACAAAACAAATATGGTCTAAAAGATTTTACTGCTTTTACTAGATCATATGCCTAATTCTCCATCATTCATAATTTAGCTCTGTAGCCTGGAGAGATTTACTATAAAAATCTATTGGATGCTCAAATCCTTCTTCATCTTTTTGTAGTAAAACAACATCAATTGTGTGATAAGATGCAAATGAAAACAGAGAAAAAGGCTTATTATAATAAGGTGATTTCAGAATAGGAGCCTCTTGCACTTCTTTCTTTATTCTCTCAAATTCCATTTGAGCTTCTTCATTCCAGTTAAATTTTGCATCTTTTTTCAGCAACTTTATGATAGGTTTGACAATTTCTGCAAAGTTTGCTATAAATCTTCTAACAAAATTAATCTTTCCTAAGAAAGATTGAACTCCCTTTAATTTTTTTGGAGCAATGACCTTCTGGATTACTTCTATTCTTTCTGGGTTTATTCTTACTCCATCTTTAGACACTATGTGTCCCAACAACTTTCCCTCCTGTACTGCAAAGTGACATTTCTCAGGATTTAATGAAACACCATATTCTAAAGCTTTGTTGAAAATTGTACCTAGGTGTTCACAATGATCTTCAGCCCTTTTAGAGTATGCAGTTAGATCATATTGATAAATGACCATGAACAAGTCAATAACTTCTTTAAAGGCAACATCCATGGCCCTTTGAAAAGTTGCTCATACATTTATCAATCCAAATGGCATTCTGATATAGACATAAGTTCCCCAAGGAGTGGTAAATGCACTCTTGTACTGCTCTTATTCCTTCACTAAAATTTGGTTATAGCCTGAGAAACCATCCATCATTGATAGTAGCTCATAACTAGTCACTTTATGTAACATTGCCTCCATGTTGGGTAAAGAATAGTTATCTTTCAGTGAGGTGATATTCAAATTTATGAAATCCACACATAATTTGATGTCACCATTATTTTTTCTTACTGGTACCAAGTTTGAAACCCAAGTTGAGTGTCTGATAGGCTGGATAATCCCAACATCCTTTAACTTCATCAACTCTTGCTTCATCTTAGGAGCCAACAAAGGATTAATAGGCCTTTGTTTTTGCCTAAATGGTTTCACATCTGATTTTAATGGGATCTCATGTTGGAACATGTCTTCCCTATAAGCCTTTAGATCCTCATATGACCATGCAAAAACATGTTTATACTTCCTCATTAATTTAATCAAATTTGTCTTTATATGGGAATCTAAACCTTTTCTAATGTAAACAAGTTGAGGACTGGTTTCTGATCTTAAGTTAATTTCCTCCAAGTCCTCAACCTTAGCATTGTTTATTTTTGTTGAGTGATCATTTTGACTACTGAACAATGCTTCAAGTTCAACCAGACCCTTAGGAATCTGATTGGAACTCAATTGGACAACCTCATTTCCTAAGACATAGTCTTTACCATCATTATTCTCTAGTAAGGTATTGCAATCTATGCATTGATTCTCATAATGGTCCAGACACTGGATGAATCTCAAAATATCTTGGTCATCCTGAAAAAATTGCCAGTTATATATATTATCTGGAACAACTAGTCTTGTCTTGACTTCAAGTATTGAAACCCCATGTAAAGTCTGATCAACAGTTTTCAGAGCAACATTTGCTAAGAAATCTGCCATTATATTTTTTGACCTTTCTATCCAACTTATATCAAAGGCATCAAACATTTCAATCTGGTCCCAAATAGCATATTTATACATCTTTAATCTATCATTTTTCACTGCATATTTGGATCTTATTTGGGCTACCACTGATTCAGAATCACCATAAACCTTTAAACATTTTATTCCATGTTTAATGGCAATTTCTAGCCCTAAAGATAAAGCTTCATACTCTGTTGTATCATTTGTACACTGAAAGGCTAGAAAAAAAGAATATTTGAAAGTTGTACCTAATGGAGATACAAGTAATACACCATCTCCTGATCCTTCTTTTGAGCAAGCTCCATCAAAATACATTTTCCACAATCCATCATTTTGTATAGTCAATTATTTAACCAGAGGATCTATGTTTTCACACTGATGATGATCACTCCTCTGTACTCTAAAGTTCTCCATATCCACATCAACACAGTAATTAATGTTAGTGTCTTCATACCATTTAATCATGTGAGGAGTCCAACCTTCTCTTGACACTTTAACATTATTTCCATTAATGTTAAAAGTAGCATATGATAAATCACTTTGTATGCTACCTCCCATTGAAGCACTCCACTTTCTAGATAGTAACATCCCATAATGTGGTGGT
>MU228273.1:0-12450 GCA_018584345.1 Thuja plicata | reverse complement strand
AATTAAATAGATAGAAGAATATAACAAATATAATTAATTAAAATTAACTATAATGTTATGAAAATATTAATTAAATTAATATAAGGATGATTTTAGACGTCTACATTTTGCCCCTCTTTGATGCGGCGTCGAAAGTGGCGTCGCGTCAAAGAAAAGGAAATAAGATGCCCTAGAGAGGTCAGGAAAACCTACGATAGTGAGAGCGGTGGAGTGTGCCCCCTCGAGAAAATAATAGAAAAAATACAAATTTTTAATAAAATTTTCTCAAAAAAGGAAGGAAAACGGGGAAAGCAGACTAATCGCATGGCGTGTCCAAGAAAAATGAAGAAAAAATGGGGACCAGAATGGGGAATCGGGAGACAGACGGAAGAAACAGGTCCCAAGGGGCTATAAATAGTCCATCGGGGCCCATAGACAAGTCATTTTCACTCACAAAGAGCAAAAAGAGAGAAGAAGAAGAGAGCGATGACAACAGAGTGAGAGTGTGTTTGGGTAAACCAGAGACCAGCAAATGCAGGACCACTAGTGAGTAGTCAACCAACTCTTAGTCAATTATGCATTTAATGCTTTTTAGGTGTTTTAGGGGTCATTAATGTGCTCAAAAGCCAGTGCGCATCGTAGACAACGGTCGCCTAACTGCCATCTGTGCAGATGCCGATCGACAAACTGTCGTCCTCGCTGACAACCGATCTGCGATCGATGTCTGCGTAGACAGAGATCGACGATCTCCGTCTGCGAGGGAAGGGGGAGGGGAAAAGAGTGCAGCCGAGACGACGAAGTTTGAACTCCGCTGTCTACGTGGCAAAAGTGGTGGCAACCTAAACCGCTGTCTCCGTAGACTGGCATTTTCGAAGATCCACCGTCTGCGAGGGTCAATCGTCGTCTGCGCGGATTGACTTGAAAATGGAAGAAAAGAGGAGGGAGAAGGGGAAAGAAAGAGGTTGGGAGCATTTTTTGATGCCCCAGCACAGACGAGGGGCATTTTTTGATGCCCCAAAATGCTATCTGATATCTAACATAAGCTTGGTTGGATGTAGGAGGATACTATCACCTTCCGAGTGAGGGAGGCCTACCCAACGACTATGGCGCTGGAGCAGGAGCTAACAACAGCTGAGTGGGGGCTTGTCACACTATGTAGACTAGAGTACGTATGACATTGGCCACATCTGCGAGCGCATAATGCGCTCATGTCTGCTTTGATAGAGAGGTGGCATAGCACCACGTCTAGCTTTCACTTCCCTACAGGGGAAGCTACTATCACACTCTACGACTTATGGAGGATTTACAGAGTGCCGATTTAGGGGCTGATACCCGAGTACTGTGTTGAGGGCTCAGAGCCCTATATGGAGATGGTGTTCGGTCGGGGGTAAGAAGATCTGTCGACTTTATGCCAGTGGATGTCCTGGATAGGGGCGATGGCACTTTGACCACGGTTGCGACGGGTAGCCTTATACTTAACTGGTTTGATAGGGGGACGACTTATGCCTGATCATGTAGACAAGGGATTCCCTATAGGTTGGGATTGAGTGCTGAGCAGGATGGTGGAATATGGGTATCAGTACTGCTGGGGATATACTATCCTTGGACAGTTGTATTATGATCTTCACATGTGCGCCTACCAGAAGGGTAGGGCGCTAGGGCCAGGTTGCATGCTACTTCTTGTATGGGCGTCGGAGCATATTGCGATCATTTGACCGATTAAGACCTAAGAGACTAGAGCGGCTTACAAGCCGTTCATATGTAGGTATAGGCCACCTATCACTTGTGAGGCCATAGATTCAGTGGGTTACTGGCGATGGAGGCTTGACGAGATGGGGGATATATAGTGGGCACCATATGCAGGGTGTGAGGCCTAGGGTCATGAGATCCCATATCAAGACAAATATATAGAGGATGAGTTTTATGACTCATATTATATGAGGTTTGTTTAGACCGATTGCTGGTTGATCGGGAGGACGACATACATGATCTCCTGATATATGCCATCCAGGGTACGGAGACAGATGAGACAGGTCCAGGAGGCAGTTCCAGATGGTTTCCCACATCCACTGGTGACCCAAGAGGTGGGGAGCATCTGGGGCATGGGTGCAGATCTGCGCATAGTGCGAGCGTCATTTAGGGGGATGATAAAGGTGCCATGGGTTAGAGCATGGGAGTTGATACAAGATGCAGGAGTAGTCCCAACATACGCTCAGTGGTGGGCCGTACACAGACATGTTAGACTGACAGTGCTAGGCATAGTATAGGAGGATGAGCAGTCTGGAGATGGAGGGGATGAAGGGGGCTAGGATGATGAGGATGATGATGAGGAAGGAGGAGATGGAGGAGGGGCCAATGGGAGGAGAGTTTAGCCTAGAGTTGCAATGATGAGGCAGAGAGGACAGGTACAGATACTTGTAGGAGGGAAACCACCCATAGTTCCTGACGTATAGGTACAGGGATAGGTACCACCATAAGGACAGGGGCCACAGGGGCCATTAGGATAGGTACAGGGGCCACAGGGGCTACCAGGATAGGGATATGTACCACTAGCAGGCTATGTAGCCTAGGATATCCATGATATCATGATAGCAGAGCGAGACAGTCTTTAGACTGAACTAGGCAGGGTATAGGGCTTATTAGTGACATCTCAGGCGACTAAGGTGAGCACGCAGACAAAGATCCAGAGACTGCAGGGATTACTAGCTACAACATAGACCATAGCTAGCAGTATACAGATAGAGGTGGCTAGGGTACAGGGAGAGTTGGTAGCAGAGGCTGCTCGAGGAGATAGTGCTCAGAGAGCACTAGACATTTTATAGGCTCGGGTGGACAGTGGCGAGTTTGCCATTATTGAGGAGCATGGTGATCCCTTAAGGAGCTAGCAGCGATGTCAGCATAGATAACAACTCTAACCGTAGAGAGAGAGATCTAGTACAAAGATGTGCAGAGGATTACAGGGCCGACCGAGATATAGCTCGTTTGGTAGGCAGGGTTGCAAGTGTTAGTCAGATGATGGCAAATGCCATGGCAGCGCAGAGAGAGGCTGGGCGGAGAGGACGAGAGGTTGCATACTATATGGGGCTCTACTATGGTGTAGTGTTAAAGGAGGCACGACAACCTGAGTACTCAGAGAGAGCTCAGACAGAGTGCATAGGATGAGGTTCACATGGATCAGTAGGATAACCACCACGTCCCAGCAGTAGTGCAGGACCATCGCGACCACCACCATGATTCATCTCAAACCATTTTGGATACACATTTTTGACACATATGTATGATTTATGCCACACATGATGTATGATATTGACATTTTTGAGATATATACATGGACTTTGTGGACTATTTGGACCTTATGGACTTTATTTATGATGTTATATGATGTGATGTTTATGCAGGATGTATGGATGCATTATGATGTTATATGACATGTGTTATATGACTGACATGCAGGATGAGATGAATATATATATGATGATGCTGACATACTTGTGATGTAGGGATGAGATGAAGATATATAGATGTTAGATGTGATGTGTTAATGCTTATAGATGTGTTGATGCGTATAGATGGATGTATTGGATATGCATTGATGTAATGTGATGGTTTAATAAATGTAAATACAAATGTGATTTGTGAAATGAATCCTACAATGAATGAATTCTAAAATGATGTAAATGGCTCATCAATGCAACTAAATAAGTAATGGATAATGAATAACTAAATGCAACGATAATGATTAATGGATAATGAAAGAAGTAACAATGCAACTAAAACATGTAATGGAACTAAATGCAATAATGAATGAAGTAACTAAATGTAACCTGGATAAGTAATGATTAATGAATGAAGTAATAATGCAACTAAAGGCAACTGTAATGAGTAATACATCTGTAATGATTAATGATTAAGGAATGAACTGAATGGATGAAAAATAACCTAATGGATGAATGTAAGATGAGACACATTAGGACACTGCTTTTTTGTGTATCAAATAGGTCTGATAAAGTCACTTAGGTGACTAGATAGGGGGAATAAATAGAAACCTTTGCCAAGAGCAAAATAAAAGTGCAATATGACCTAACTACAATGCAAAGACTAACTATATGATGATAGTGGGATTGATACCATGTTAATGTTGGAGAGCACACCCTAGTTTGATATTGCAAAAGGAGTTATGAACCATGTGCTAGAAAACACAAGTGACATGGTTCCTTTGTGTGGACTAGACTCTCAGACAAATAGGTTGTTAGGAACAAGAATGTGAGATATCAGATATGATGAGGTCTATGAAATGTTACTCATGAGGAGACGCAGTACATCCATATCTTTTGAGAGATTTGAGATGCATGAATCCTGCCCCCAGTGAGGCATACATAGTCATAACCAAATATCAAAACATAAATGCACTAACAAACTATGACAAGCAGATCATACCACAAATGACACATATTTCACCATATAATTACCATAACGAACCAAGATATAAAAGATTGAGGCTGTCGCGATAAGGACATAGTAAAACACAAGATAAAATCAACAAAAAGGCATCCTAACCAAGTGGTCATTCAGTCCAAAAGTTCTCGCCATGAACAATTTTGATGTGAGGATTGATAAAACAGCCGACACTGGAAGGATGCATCCTGATGGGCCAAAGATTGATTGATAGAAAATGGGAATTCACTGGCAAGTGCTTGTGAATAGAAGGATCATTAAGAAAGTCAATCTATCTATTGATTTGATGTAAAACGTTTGTGATCACTGTGTCTAGAATAAAGCTCAGTATTGATATGGTAAGCTCAGTCGTGCGGGAATTTTTTTTGTGAAAGTGGAAAGATGGTCAAGGAACTACCTGCATAGATATGGGTAGTGACTGTTATTATGAAAGGCGATGTGAGCTGTATAGACAAATGGTGGAAATCGATGGTGGATCTGACTACACATGGTGCCTGAAACATGTTTTCACCATGGTACTTATCCATTGCGCCACCAAAGTGGTTTTCACAGATGGACAGATTTATTTCTCTTTTTCTTTTGCTTTTTTTTTTTTGAGACTTTTGCCAAGCTTTTTATATTTTTTATGTTGTTTTGATTTTTTGATTTTTTGCTTGCTTTTTGAATGTTTTTGGATTTTTTTGAATGTTTTTGGATTTTCTGCTTTTCTAATTTTTTGGATTTTTGAAAATTTTTGTTGTACAACGGACTACTGACAGATCAAGCATAGAAGCACTTGAGATGTACAATTTTACAGGATCAGGGAGTGGATCTCCCTCTGGTGACACAATCTGATAAGTGTCGAAACCATATTTTGCTGTGACAATGAAGGGACCCAACCAATTAGGCTCAAACTTTCCTTTCTTTTTGCGGTTCTGGAGGTTCTTCATATTGTGCTGCAAGACAAGATCACCAACCTCAAATTGACGAGGCTTGATCCTTTTGTTGAACTGAAGGCAAAGACGATTTTGATACACACAGAGGTGGTCTAGGGAATTGAGGTGTCTCTCATTGAGGAGTTCCAGCTCTTGCAAGCGGGCAACTCTATATTCTTCTTCAGACAACAGATTCTTGAGAGATATTCTGAGGGAAGGGAGCTCAATTTCAATGGGTAGAATAGCCTCAGTACTGTAAACAAGGGCAAAGGGAGTGGCTCCCATGAGGGTTTGAATGGAGGTGTGGTAAGCCCAAAGGGCAGGGTTGAGGTGAAGGTGCCAACCGTGGCTAGCTTCATCGACCATTTTCTTGAAGATTCTGAGGATGGTTTTACTCATAGCCTCAGCTTGACCATTGCTTTACAGAAAGTACTTGGAAGAGGTATGGTGGGTAATGCTAAATTTCCTACATAGTTCTGTGACATCCTTGTTCTTGAAAGGTCCTCCATTATCAGTAACAATGTCTCGAGGAATGCCATAATGACAGATAAGATAGTTCAAAATAAAATTTGAAATCTATTTTCCAGTAGTGTAGGTGAGAGGAATAGCTTCGACCCACTTGGTAAAGTACTCTATAGCAGGAAGGATGCATTTATGGCCATTGGAAGAATTAGGGAAAATCTGGTCAATGAGGTTGAGACCCCAGCGTGAAAAAGGCCAAGGGGTGATGGTGGGCTAGAGGGATTGGGAGGGAGAGTGTATCAAATCATCGTGCTGCTGACAAGGCACACACTTCTTCACATAGTTGTAGGCATCCTGCTCCATAGTAGGCCAGTAATATCCAGTGCGTAACAACTTCTTGGCTAAAGTCCACTAGAGTGAGCCCCACAGATTCCTTGATGTACCTCCTCCAAGGACGTTTGTGCTTCATCAAAATTTAGACACCTTAAAAGAGTTCCATCAAAATGCTTTCGAAAAAGGGTATCAACAAGGATTGTGTATCGGGAAGTGTGACAAATGAAGGTTTTACGTTGATTGGGGGTTAAAGTAAGTGGGGTATGTCCATCGCGAAGGTAGGAATATACTTCTTGGTACCATGGGGAATTGGGATCAATAATTTCACACACCATTTCAAAATTTAGTTTGTCATAGGCAGGGACCGTAAGATTCTCAAAAAGAAACTCACACCTTGTGCTGTGTTCTGGCATAGTGATCAAGGACCCAATTGTTGCCATGACATCTGGTGCTTTATTGTTTGTGCGAGGGATCTATTGGAAAATTAGCTCAGTGAAATGCATTTTGAGATCCTTAACTGTACGACGATAGGGAAGCAACTTATCATCCTTTGTTTGATAACCAACTGTGAATCACCAACCACCAATAAAGTGAGAATCTTCCATTGTATAGCTTGTCAAAGTCCAAGTACAAGGGCTTCATATTTTGCAATGTTGTTGGTACAAGGGAACTGTAATTTGTAAGATTTAGGGATGAGGTCCCCTTTTGGTGTAACAAATAAGATTCCTGCCCCCGATCCTTTCTGAGTGAAGGATCCATCAAAATAAAGCTTCCATGGTGGACTCGGGGCAAGATTAAGGACTGATTCATCTAGAAAATGTGTGATCAAAGGATGTTGACTGTCAACAGGTGCTTTAGCTAATTGATCTGCAATTAATTTTCCTTTGATAGCTTTTTGATCCACATAAACAATGTCAAACTCACTAAGGATCATGACCCATTTTGTTGTACGACCCGTAAGAGCAGCACGTGGCAGGAGATATTTGAGGGGGTCAATTTTGGCAACAAGATGATCTTATGATTAAGCATATAATGTCATAGTTTTTGTGTATAGAAAATAATAGCCAAACATGCCTTCTTGATTAGGGAATAATTCAACTCATAGCCAATAAGAGTCCTGCTGAGATAGTAAATTGCTCACTCTTTGTCGGTATCATCTAATTGTGCCAAGAGGTCTCCCAACGCAACCTCTGTAGTAGATATGTACAAAATTAGAGGACGACCAGTAACATGTGGTACCAAAATAGGTGGATTAGCTAGATAGCCTTTTAGTTTTTTGAATGCATTTTGACATAAGAAATCCCACTGAAACTTGATATTCTTGCGCAGGAGATGAGAGAATGGATGCACCTTATCTACTAGTTGTGACATGAATCTTTTGATTGATTGCAGTTTGCCTTGTAAACTATGTAATTGATTCAATGTTTTAGGTGGTGGCATCTCTAGGATTACTTTCACTTTCTTTGGATCAACTTCTATTCCACGCCGTGACACAATGTATCCCAACAACTTAACAGATTGTACTCCAAAGACACACTTCTTAGGATTTAACCTAAGCTTATACTTCTCTAATTGCTCAAAAATGGTAGTGAGGATAGGAATATGTGATTCCCTTGTTTTGGATTTGCCTAAAAGATCATCCACATAATCTTCCACGATGACATGTAAAAGGTCATGAAAGATGGTAGTCATTGCTCATTGATAAGTAGCTCCAACATTTTTAAGGCCAAAAGGCATCACCTGATAACAGAAGGTGCCCCAAGGCATTGTGAATGTGGTCTTGTGTTGGTCTTCTAGTGCTATTCTAATTTGATTGTAACCTTAGAAGCCGTCCATAAGTGACGACATTTCATGTCCTGCCATCAAATCCACTATAATGTCAATATTTGGAAGTGGAAAATCATCCTTGGGACATGCAAGGTTTAGGTCTCTGAAATTAGTGCAGATACAAATGCCCCCAATAGGCTTACCTACTAGTACAATATTAGAAACCCATTCAGGATAATCAATTGGTCTGATTACTTCAGCATCCAACATCTTTTGAAGCTTTACTTTGACTACCAATGTGACTTGCAGATGCATCTTGCGAAGTTTCTGCTTAATAGGTTTTACACTTGGATCTACGATAAGATGATGCATGAAAAGATCTATATCTAGCCTGAGCATGTCTTTTTAAGTCCAAGCAAAGTTGATTTTGTGCTTATGCAAGAATGATGTCATGTCTTTCTTTTCTTGATCACTAAGAGAAACTACAATGTAGGTGATGTGTGGATCTTCTTTTGTGCCTAGGTTGATTGGAATAGTATCTTCAATGATCATAGAGGACACCTCTGGTTCTGAAGATATAAATGGCAAGTTAGCTTCTCCCTCCTCTAGCACCTCAGAAAGGTTTTCACTAGAGGAAGCATCCTTTATTTTATCTTTTTCTTCATCCAAAGGTGCCTGCGAGAGGTTTTCACCAGAGGATGTATTTTCATTTTTTGGATTTTTATTTTCTTTTTCATTTTTGCGACTGAGAGAGTTGATTTGGCTACCGAAGTAGGCTTGTTCACTGTAGTGGATCTGATGTTCATATTCTCAGAGATTCTTAAGTCCAAAGAGGGCTAAAACTGCCTTATCTGAATCACAAACGTCCAAAGATGGTGGTGAGTCTTGCTGATCCCAGTCAATTAATTCAAGGTTTGTGAGGGGTAGACGAGGGGATGAAAGGTCAGCTTGGGTGATAGTGAAGACATGGTGATTTTTGTTTAGGTCATCTTGAATATAGTGGAAAGGAATTTTGAAGAACTCTTCCTCAGTGTCTGACTCTGCGGCAACTAGATAATAATCCTTAGCGAAGTTATTCTTGGTCTCTACAGAACCCAATCTGTGTCCTTTAGGATAGCCATTAGCTGTTATGATCTTCTTCTTACTTGTTTCATTAGCTCCAAGGCCAGTACCATGATATCCCATGCTTTCAAAAATGGGAGTAACCTTAGGATACTTTCCTTTGGGGAAAATTACAGGTAGTTCTTCTTCAGCACTATAGAGCCAATCAAGGACATTGTATTCCATGTGTTCATCTGATAGGGACCCCCAATGTTCAAAAATAGTTGATTTGCAGCGCATAAGCACTTTATCTTTAGAGAGGGGTAATGGTGATGGTCTTCCATATGACTTTGGAGACAAAGGGAGTTGCCCAATACATAGAGCACTTTCAAATTTATACTCTCCCATGCCTTGATCTGTGAACGTGGCCTTTGCTTCAGATGAGGAGGGTTTGTCTTCAATAGCCTTGTCTTCATTAACTTTTTCCTTTCCTTTGGATTGTTCAGCTGGTGTGTCTGATGTCTTTTCTGGAACTAATGGAGTGTTTGAAACAGGGGTTTCCTGATTGAAGTGTTGGCCAAACTCATTTAGCGGATAGTAGTTAGATTGTTTGCCTTCCAATCTCTTGCGGTATTGAAAGGGTTTAGGATCTCTAGGAATTGTGATTTCTCTACCGTGATGTGGGAATTTTAGACATTGATGATAAGTAGAGGGTACACCTTTGATAGCGTGTATCCATGGACGTCCTAGCAAGATATTATAAGGTAGATCTAGATCCAGTACATGGAAAACAGTTTCAATCAGGGCTAGGCCCACTTGTAAGGGTAGTGTGATTAAACCCTTGCTTTCTCATTCTCGATCATCATAGGCCTTTATTGTGATTCGTTTGTCTGCATCAATGAGGTCCTCAAAAAGATTGATATTATGAATCATTTTCAATGTGCACAAATTCAAGCCAGATCCACCATCTATAAGGATTTGTTTTATTCTTGTGGATTAAATTTTTCCTTTTATATGGAGAGACTTATTATGATGAGGATCAAGACCACCAAAGTCTTTATCAGTGAAGATGAGATGTTCTTGCGCGGCTAGGTTCCCTATCATAGCTTTAAATTGTGTAGCGTTGATGTTCTCAGGGACACAGGATTCATTTAGAGCTTTATTAAGGATTTCTCTATGAATTGGCGAAGTTGTTAAGAGTTCTAGAATGGATATCTGTGTAGGCGTCTTTCATAACTGGGCCAATAAGTCAAAGTGTGAAGCAGGTCGAGTAGTAGTAGATGGTGTAGCTGGTGGATTTGTAGATGTATAAGGTTTATCAGCATCTTGGACAGTGACTTTGGGTCTACGTGTGGTAGCATTACAATCAACAACTTTGAGGATTATGGTATTAACACGCGTGTTGGTTTCTTCAATGCGGCAAAAAAGAGAGTCAAACCCAAAGATATCATTTTCACTTAAACTCCCACACATTCGATCATGGCATGTAATAGTATTGGTAGAATAGTCATATGGGATTGCATTTGATGCATTGTTTTGATTGTGAGGTGGGAAGGGCTGATTATAGACTTTGAGTTTCACATTAGATGAGGATGCGTTCTGACCTTCAACTTCAATTTTCCCATCCTTAATGAGATCTTGCACAAAATGCCTAAGCTTCATGCATTTCTTGGTATTATGCCCCTTGATGCGATGATAATCACAATACTCATTATCTCTATACTAGACAGGTTTAGGTTGATTCTCATCAAAAGGTCAAGTATTTGGGTAGACTATCATTCCTTGATTTGCCAAGTGTTTGAAGATCACATCTAAAGGTTCTGCCAAAGCTGTGAATTGTCGCCATTGTTGATTGTTGTTGTTGTTATTGTAATTGTTGCGAGGAAATAAGAATGATTGATTGCGTGGCTGTTGATTGTTGTTCTGATTCTGATTGTTCTGATTTTGATTTTGATTCTGATTGTTATTGCGATTGTTTTGATTGTTATTGTTGGATGCTTGAACATTTTGAACATGCTTGGCATCAGTCACTCCATCATTGACAACTCCTTTATTTTTACTCCAAAATTTTGGTTTATCATTGTTGGAGGGAGTATAATGTTTGATGCTACCTCTTTGCAAAAGGCCATCTTCAATGTCTTTTCCCTTCTTGACAAGGGATTCAAAGGTGTCAAGTGAAGCCATTTTAATTTGGAAAGACATCTCAGAGATTAAATTCTTTGTGAAGATTTCAATTAAGTGACTATCAGGTATTTTCCATGGCATACAATTTGCAATATGTCTCCATCGTTGTAAGAAACTAGTAAAGGTTTCTCCATTCTTTTGTTTAGTATTGCACAAATCGCTGAGTGTTGCTTGGTGCTCAATGTTATATGATTATTGTCCAACAAACTTCTCTACAAGATCAGAGAAAGTAGAGATTGACCCATAAGGAAGGGCCATGAGCCATTCTAAGGCTGCGCCTCCAAGACTCCTAGTGAAGAGTCTTTTTAAGTAGTTCTCATTATAGGCGACCTCTTGACATGCAATGTAAAACTCTTTGAGATGTTGTAGAGGACATGTTTCACCTTTATATTTCTCAAATTTGGGCATCTCAAAGTTTGGTGGGAATGGTTGCATTGTGATACACTTGTCAAATAGATAGGGACAAATCTCTTCAAAAGAAAACTCCTTCTTGCCCCCATTCTGTAAGCCTTGTACAATGTTTTTGAGCTCATTGAATTGTTGGGTAAAGTCTGGAGTATTCTGTGAAATAAATGGCGGTACATAACCTCTGCCTCCTCCAAATTGTGCAGCTGAAAAAGCTCATGGAGGTCATACCAATGGTAGGAGGAGGTATATACTGATAGGCTCAAGATGTGTCATTTGCAGATGTCTTCATCCTTGTTGTTTGAAACAGGGATGATGTATACAAGGGAATAGAAACCTGCCCTATGTTGTTGACATTAGCGCTTGCCCCTTGAGTCATCATTGTTTGAGTGCTATTGTGAGTAGTATTGTTTGGCAAAGTGCTTAGGATTTGTTGAATTTGTTTCGGCGTTAATTAAGGTATTGATACAGTTGTTAATACAGGTGCATATATAGGTATTGATGTAGGAGGTTCACTAACAACCCCTTTACCAGTATCATGTGATGATGTATCATTTGAAGTAGAAGCCATGGCTACAGAAGTAGCAGCGGCGGCTTTGGTGATGTTCCAGGTAAGGAGTGTATCATCAAAATTAGCGGGTACTGTGACACCATTTCAAATAATATTCAAGAATATTTCACCGTTGTTTTGCATAATGGCTTTCTCAACCATTTCCATGTTGTAAGGATCGCTAAGGAAGTCATTCACTTGGGTAGGTCATTCCTCTTGTTCTACTAACTCAGTTTCTTCATGAATTTCCTCAGCTTGTACTTTAGGACCTTGAAAGTATTGAGTGCCAAAAGGGTTTACTTCATAGGTAGCGGTGTTGAGTGTTCCACGCCTCATGTTTCTAGGTTGGGATCGAGTAAC
>MU228272.1:95884-114752 GCA_018584345.1 Thuja plicata | reverse complement strand
GTAATGTCAGATTTATGCAAATTTGGGTTTTCTGCATTTGAAACTCAGTCAATTAAAGTCAATTAGGAGAAGAATTTGCCTAATACAATAGGACTTCGAAGATGAGAAAATGCACCAAAATTGATTGATTTATTAGGTGCCAATTTTGGGGTGTTACAATCACTGGTGCATAGATGATTCACAGAAGTGTATGAACACTGTATAAACGTTTTAGAGTATGCGAAGATGGGAATGTGTAAAGGGGGGTGAACCCACAATAGTGGGTTACACTTTTTTGCCTGAACGAACACTGAACTCTACATTTAAAAAAAAACTTTCAGATTCAGATACATATTGCCATTAAACCGTTTGAAATCAGAAGATGAAGTAAACTAGAGTCTTTTAGTATTTTCTCTCTAGATTCCACATATATTGTTTTCTTTTTTTTTGGAATTTATTCGAATGGTTTATTTTTTCTCCCATGAAAACTGCTATGTTGTTGAAAATGTCATTTTCAAAGAGTTACATTGACTTCATAGAGCATAAATTTTTTTTCTATAATAGATATCAATGTGCTTCTTTCGAATTTAGTTTTGTAACATCCATATGGAGAGCATGCAATTGGTTTGACTACATTATCATGATTATTTCATATTTTATGAACATTTGAAGTTGAGTAAACCGTAATTTTGACATACCTTGATTACATAACTTATAACTTGTGTATTTATCGAGATTCATTTTTTTTTATAGAAAGTAGACTCAAAGATGGAGGGCACTGTTATTTAAAAAAAAAAAATTCTCTTTTTTACTATTTTTCATTGAACATCAAACTTGGAGGTTTATATTTGATAAAAAACCTACATTCGATGCCCATAAGAAAACATAGGCCTTATTAATTAAAAAACTGTCAAATCTATATTCGTTAGAAAGCTTGTTCATAGTACTTTTGCGATGCAAAAGGATGTCTCCTTATTCTTCCATTTGAGCCCTGCGCTTGAGCCTCATAGCCATGATAACTTTAGACTTGTGTTAACCTCTGCAAATGGCCTCTAATTAGAGACTTTCGATAGAAAGTAGTTTCGATCGAAACTAATTAGTTTTGCTTGAAACTACTTTCTATCAAAATTATTTTACTAGAATTTTCCTTAATCAAGGACTTTCGATAGAAAGTACTTTCCATTGAGAGTCCCTACTTTCTATCAAAAGTAATTTCTATTGAAAGTACTTTCTAAATCCACCTGCTTTGCAAATTTCAGGAGGAATTGCTTCCTTCGAAAAAGTGTAACCCACTATTGTGGGTTCAACCAGGGATGAACTATGATCTTATATCTAAGGTCACTTGAGTTTATGTTTCTATTTTTTTTTAGTTACAATGATTTTGGTGAAGACTGTTTGTAGAACAATGACAGTGAGCTGTGACAGAGTTAGTCTCTGAGTTTTTAGGATAACTTGGGTGCGAGCACGATTCATGTTATGCGAGTTTGAGGAATGTCACAAGAAATGTTAAGGAATATTTATTTTGATTCTTGGGTCGCAAGACTCTTGGTGACGTCAGTTTTGGCGTGTGTTCCAGAGAAGACATATTTGGGGCCGACTTCAGAGGTGTGACATGTATTATAGATAACGAGCATGGATTGCGGATCTTGGATTATATTTGATGAATTATAATTGATGTTTACTTTTTATAGGTACCGTGTGTATCTTAGCAAGGGGTTATGTAATTATTTGTGCATTGGGGAAGTCTTAATTGGCTGACCTAATTGCTTATTGTAAACTTGTATAAAGGAAAGTTGTTTTCTTTTATGGAGAGTGTGGAATGAGACAACGGAGTGTGATGACATATTTTGCCATTAGTATGCAAAGGAAAACAGTTTTGAATCGTCGGTAAAACCAACACTGGAAGACAGGTTTAGTGCAACCTGACAGACAAATTCACAAGGGAACTCGACAACAAAGTTTATAGTGTAACCCGACAGTGCAGGTTACAATGTAAACCGACGACATAGTTTACAAGTGCAACCCGAAAATGTTGAAGTGGAACCCGACAGAGTAACTTGACAGAGGAACCCGATAAATAGACAATAGAGGAACCTGACAACCAGTTCACAAAGGAACCCGACAGAGTAGACTACAGAGCAACCCGAGCACTAGTCTACTGAGAGACAATTATAATCCTGAGAAATGTGGATTTGATTTCCACGTCAGATAAAACGCTTGTGTTTTATATTTAGCTTTTTTATTTTTTTTAAATCCATTTCTTGAGGGACAAACAATGTAATTGTAATTGTTTTAATCAGTCTAACTGATTGAAAACATGCAAACTAGGAGATCAAGGTCAAGTTGTAAACCTTTGATCATGGAGTTATCATTGTTATGCGTGAAACTCATTTAGGTAAAACTAATTGTATAGATAGATGTGTAATAAATCAGAACATAGTGATGTGATGATGATTGTAGCCGTAGATACTTCTATGGATTAGAGACAAATTTTTATGCAGAGGGGCAACAAAAGATGAAATAGGTTATCAAGAACCAGATTCAAGGCTACCGAGCATAACAGAGGGTAAGATCATAAGAAATGATCAAACTTGTAAGCCTTAACCGGCCCCTTCCATTCTGGAGATAGTGAAGTTTTGTGGGTTTCATCCCCACCACATTTTTTACCTTCTAACAAGGGTTTTCTGTATAACCAAATCTTGTGTCATGTGTCATTACATTTCATGAATGTTTACATGCAAATTAAGTTTATGAATTGATATAACATGCATAAGATAAGAATAACACATATGGTTGGTAATTCAAGGAATTAATTACTAAAGGATTAAGGTTAATTGACTAAAAGTTTTAAGCGTACTGATTCACCCCTCCCCTCTTAGTACACACAATTCCATTGTTTCCAACAATTGGTATCAGAGCTAGATCTCTTATTTGAAAAGTTTAAATACTTAAGAGAAAATATCATACAATGGAAAGGTACAAGCTATACAAGAGTATTGAGAATCAAAAGTTAGAGATACATACCTTCTATGAACAATATAAAGAAGCTAGTGTCAAGATAAGATAGTTACTAGATGAAAGAAAGGTTATGACATCTCGCTGTAATGAAACAAACTATCATGAAGAAGAGATACCTAATTTATTTGAGTCAACAGGATCTACATCTTGTAATACATCAGACACATCTGAAGGAAGCATTACAAACCTAAACAAAATCAATCAACATCTGGCTGGACAAGTGAAATCACTGCAAATCGGTCAAGAGACACAGATGGTAAGAATGATTGAGGTTGTGAATAATGCTAGACAAGCTGAACAAGAAAGAACACTAGCAATTGATGACAGGAGGAAGATCACTGAAAAACTACAAGAGAAAGAGTCAGAAATACAAAGACTTACTGAACATCATCATGAGATCACCAATCAGATTATTCTTATGATTCATGAGGCAAATCGAATGAACATAGAAATCAATGGAAAATTAGAAGCTATTGGTGAGCTAAGAGAAGAAAATGAAATACTGAAGCATGAAGTAAGAATTCAACAACAACATAATGATATGATCAAAAGAGTTGAAGAAAGTGCAAAAAAAATGGATGATTTTCTAGATGGACAAAGAAGAGTCAACAACAATACCGGATTAGGGTATACCGAGAATGAAGAATCACCATACCAAGATGATCCAAAAGATGTCTACACAAATCCAAGACCAAGAAGATAGTCATGCAATCACTGTGGAAAACTAGGCCACACATGAAATGTTTACATAAGCAAAACTAAAGGTATTCCTAAATCCACATCTTCATTCATAGGAAATTATTATAAATGTAACAATAAAGGACATAAAGCATATGAATGTAAATATGAGGTGAAACAACCAAAGAATGAAACCTACATGGAAAAATATTATCCTACTTACAAAATTCATGGGCACACATCTCTTGAATTCAAGAAGAAGAAAAAGAAAACATGGAAGCCTAAAGAACAAGAAACTGCTTATCAACCAAAAAGAGTCGGTAACTCATATGTTTGGGATTACGATACATGGACAAAGTGCACATCATGTGGTAGATATGGACACATAGAAGCAAACTGCATGAGAAAATGGATAAGAAAGTCTAGGAGCTAGACTAACCCCGGAATGACATGCTTACACTGTCGTAAATTTGGTCATCTAAGCAAGGATTGCAGAGACCGAGTGACAGAGACAAGCACTTTTGCCAATGGAAATACCATTGAAGACATCAGGAAGATGAGAAACAAAATGTGGAGGAAAGCTACAAACACTGATGATGCTAGACCAAGAAATGCAATTGGTGACACCTTATCCAATGGATCTAGTGACATCACCACCCCCACCTAAGATAAACAAGTATGGAACTGCACTATACTAAGTTATAATTTACATCAGTTCCATTATACATAGTTAAAATTCCAAACTAGCATGATTAAAGATGCACTATGGTATTACTTGTTATGAATTTGTCAATCCAATCTTGTCGGTCAATACATACCGAGAATCGTTGGTGTACATGTGAAAACCAAGTTAATCAATGTAACCCAAGACTCGTTGGTAATCATGTAAAATGTATTGAAGTCTTCACCACTTACCGAGCACCGTTGGTAAACCTATGAAAGGTGAAGTGAGTTGTCACTTACCCCGAGGTGAAAGTTTGTGTGATACCTGAGCGACTCCATCTTTGAACACCGAGAAGTGGGTAGAGCATTAATTGAGCCACTTAGGGCACCATCTATAAAAGGATGATGAAAACTTCATTTCATTCACCAACGATTTAGAGTGAAGGAGAAGAGAAAAGCAGAGTGAAACAAAGCGATCAAATTACAGAGCATTCCAAATTGATTCACGACATTCAGATAGATCAACTACAGCTACAATAGGTTAAAGTAAGTAACCAAGGACTCACTGAGCTTATTGTTATTTACGGGAAAAGCCCTAATTTCTCAGAAATGATGGCAACCACTTCACGACTTTCCAAGATCAAGAACGCCAAAGAGAAGAAGGTTAATCTGATCAAGAACTCCACTTGTGAAGAACCTAAGTACAAAATCTATCCAGAGGTTTCCTCGCAACTCGACGATACTGAAGAATTTTTGGAAATACCACCTAGGGTTTTACTGATTGAGGATGTCTGATCATACATACATTGCAAGATCACTGAGATATGATATCTTGAGGTTGATCAAGCTTACAAGAAGCTTTGCAAAGATGAAACCATCAAGGATGAACACAAACACATTGAGGTGAAAGGGCTCACAAACGCCCTAATGTTCCTGAAGGAATTTAAAACCGAGTGGATTCAGACAGTGCTGAGTAGAGTGCATGACCGAAAGATGTGGCTCGACGAGCCAAAACTGATCACTAGGGATGTCATACACGCAGTAACCGGTTATCCTATAACCAACAAGGCAAAAGCAATCAAACATCCTCCTCGCCAAGACATAGAAAAGCATATAGGTGCAAAATGGGATGGAAGAGGATTACAAGTAAATTCAATCAAAGATCCTAAAATGAAATTTGGTGCATGTGTGCTGGGATACAATATATTCCAAGCCAGTAGGATGAACAATATTGCATGTGGAGCAGTTGACGTTGCCCACAAGATTGTAAAGAAGGGATTAGAGTTAGATCTATCCGAGCTTCTACTGAAGCAATTAGATGAGAACTTGAGGATAATCAGGTCTGGAAAGTCAATTCATGTAAGTTCGTATCACTTCTAATGTGCATGTTTTTCTACTTTCAAGACTTCTTTCCATCTAACGGTAATGTCAACTAGGATACTACCCGACCGGTGACAATTAAAATCAGTGAATTCATCAAGTCATTAGGTGACAACTTTACATCAGCTATGGATGAATACTTCACTAGATTCAAGGAAAAAATGTAGAAAAGAATGAGGATACCAGAACAACTGGTAGAAAAATATAAGACTGATATTTGTGTTATGGTGGACACCGATAACACCTTTATCAAACCAATTGTACCGAGGACAACATGGTTAGAACTACTTGACTATGAGATCAACATAGATCAAGCCACCAATGCCATTGAAGCATTGTTAAATGAACCATTGGACAAATCACAACCAAGGTTTGGAACCTATGAGGAAGCCAAGGAAAGAATAAAAATAGGCTTAGTTGCAAAGAAAATTGACAGAAAGAAAGACAAAATGGTAAAGACACTTAAGAAGAAGTTGGTGGTAGATGATGAAGAGTCAGAACAAAAGGATGACACTGAGGGACAGTCACCTGTCGGTGAAGAAGAAAAATTGAGTGACTCCGAATCTACAGAGTCTGATGCACCACCACCACCTGCAAAGAAACCAAGGACTATTGTTGCATCACAGACAAGGAGTCAAAATGCTAAATTAGACTCACTACCAGTCAAGAAAGGACATGCGAGGACTTACAAAAGGAAGCCTCAAACCAGACAGACTTCAAAACCAAAGAGGAGAAAAAGACTAATCTGAACAAAGGAAGATATAGAGGTCACTGAGCAAGATGAGAGTGAGAAACTACAACCTGTTAAGAACAAATTTCCTACTACAATTGATGAGGTATGTGCATCAATGATCAAGGAAGGTTCAATAACTGACCCTAAGATTAGAAAATGACTAACTCTGGATCCCGAGGATCAGAACAAGATAGAGGAAGCAATCATCACAACAATGTGTATATTTAAATATATGCCATTACAGTTTGAAGGTAAAATGCCACAAGAACTTCTTAATAGACTATCGACAAGGTAGACATTCGCATTGAATTCTGAAAAATAAATAAGGGAAAGAACCCTAGTCTCTGTAATGACACCCGAGTCCAAAATGGAAGAAATTGATGAAATGATGAAGTTACATTCAAAAAGGTTCTCAACAAAATTGAGAGCTTACAAATTCCTACAGGGAACTTTATTGAGCTTGACAAAGAAAGCAAGGATACTTGGAGAAAAGCACTCGATATACCTGAAAAGGACACAAGTCCCACAAGAGCATTAGAACTCACCGACAAGCCTCACAATGAAGAAACAAAGGATATACCGAGCCTAGAGCACATTATGATAAATGATGATGAGGATGTCACTCAAACTGAATTAAATACATAAGCAAGAAAGGTAATGGATGACATTCCTCATATTCTACAATCATTAAGGGATACTGCAGATGATACAATCACAGATACAAATATCATTGATATCACTGGAGATGATCTTGCAGATGAGGTAAAGGTAGATGAAGATGTTACTGTTACCTCCAAGTAGCCCAAGAAACACGATACAACAACAAATGCTACACATGTGAATATACCGGGCCAAATGTCATTATTGATACAGGCTATCAATATCATCTCACAAAAGGAGAAGTCACTTGAGCCTGATGCAATTCTACCCAAGGATAAGGGTGAAGAGGAACATAATGTAACAAATGATGAGCAGAATGTAACAAATGAAGCACAGAAAGAAATAGATGGAGAACAGAAAGAAAATAAAGGTGAAGAAGAGAAGCAAGGTGATGCCACTCCTAAGGATATTGAAGGAGAAGTTGCAGATAAAGAAAAGGTTGATGTGGAGACGTCCACACCAAAACTGACAAGTAGACACTGAGCAACAACAAAAAGGTACTACACCCCCTAAGCCTTCATCAAGAACATCAGACCAAGCAAAGGAACTTTTTATGGTACTGCATACAGGTGCCTCCACAACACTTTCTAAGAAGAAGAAGAAGAATAAGAATAAGAATCCAATCACACTGGAAGAGATAATCGAAATACCAGACTGTGATCTGAGGACATTGGATCCAGAGTCACTTACAAAGTATGCAAAACTTTGTAAAAGAAAAGCTATCCAAGATAAGCTTAAAACGAAGACAAAGGATACATAGGTACTTGAAACAGCCAATGAGATACTTCAACAGATTGTACCTGATACCGACATTGATGAAAATGCTTCTATCATTGATCAACTAGCCGTTCTTACCGAAGCCATTACATCACAGAATGTGGATGCAGAGAAGGCCATAGAAGAACGTGCAGAACAAAAGTACCAGTACAAATTGACAGAGAAAATCAGCCAAGAAGTGGCCGAGAATAAGGTAAAGCTATCTGAACTAGTCAATGAATTGGAACCAATCATTTCAGAAGCTATAACCTTAATTCAGAAGTTAAGCACATTAGAGCACTTCACTAAGGAAAATAGTGAAAAGATTGCAAAGATAGATGTCGATCTTACTGCTAGTGCACAAGGTCTCTCAACCACTAACAATGCAATCAAGTTGCATTATGAAAAGGTAATGGAAGAAAAGAAGTTGAGACTTAAGATTCAAGAGGCAGAATCAAAGTTCAGGGATGAGGTAACTGAGCTACAGGCTCTACTGCTACCGAATCTTACACTACTGCAACAACATATGACTACGACCAGACAATTGATAGCCACCCCTGAGATGTCTGTCACCGACAACATTTATGATATGCACAGAAGAATTACATTTGAGCACATGGCCCTAGATCACCTACAAGAGAAATGGGAGAAAATGATGGAAGACATGAAGAACTCCCATTCCCACATTTTTGACAAGTTGTAAGTAATTACACCTTTGCCCTTATTATAAAAAAAGGGGGAAAACGATATGATACAAGGGAAAATGATATGATAAAGGGAGAAGATAAGGTGAAAAGGGGGAAATAGTATAAAGTCAAAGTGTACATACATATACTATACTGGAGCATACACATAGGGGGAGTCATAATGACAAGGTGAACACATGGTGTATATACTAAACATTTTAGTTTTTGCACATATTAGTTTTTGATACTAATGTCAAAGGGGGAGATTGATGACATATTTTTCCATTAGTATGCAAAGGAAAACAGTTTCGAACCATCGGTAACACCAACACCGAAAGGCAGGTTTAGTGCAATTCGACAGACAGCTTCACAAGGGAACCCGAAAACAAAGTTTATAGTGTTACCCGACAGTGCAGGTTACAATGTAAACCGATGACACAGTTTAGAAGTGCAACCCGAAAATGTGAAGTGGAACCCGACAAAGTAACCTGATAGAGCAACCCAACAAAGGAACCCAACAAGCAGACAACAAAGGAACCCGACAGATAGTTCACAGAGGAACCTGACAGAGCAGACTATAGAGCAACCCGAGCACCAGTCTACTGAGAGACAACTATAATCCCGAGAAATGTGGATCTGAATTCCACGTTATATAAACACTTGTGTTTTATATTTAGCTTTTTTATTTGCTTTAAATCCATTTCTTGAGGGACAAATAATGTAATTGTAATGGTTTTAATCAGTCTAACTGATTGAAAATATGCAAACTAGGAGATCAAGGTCAATTTGTAAACCTTTGATCATAGAGTTATCATTGTTATGCGTGAAACTCATTTAGGTAAAACTCATTGTATAAATAGATGTGTAATAAATCAGAACATAGTGATGTGATGATGATTGTAGCTGCAAACACTTCTATGGATTAGAGACAGAGTTTTATGTAGAGGGACAACAAAAGATGAAATAGGTTATCAAGAACCAGATTCAAGGCTACTAAGGAGAACAGAGGGTAAGATCATCAGAAGTGATCAAACTTGTAAGCCTTAACCGACCCCTTCCACTCTGCAGGTAGTGAAGTTTTGTGGGTTTCATCCTCGCTGTAATTTTTACCTTCTAACAGGGGTTTTCCGCGTTACCAAATCTTGTGTCATGTGTCATTACATTTCATGAATGTTTCTATGAATGTTTACATGCAAATTAAGTTTATGAATTGATATAACATGCATAAGATAAGAATAACACATATGGTAGGTAATGCAAGGAATTAATTACTAAAGGATTAAGGTTAATTGACTAAAATTTTTGAAGGTACTGATTCACCCTCCCCTCTCAGTACACACCATTCCAACAAAGTGTGGAAGCTACGAGCTTGTATTTACGAAGTCTGCCGGATGTAGAGCAGAGGTTGTGATTGAAGAACTTCATTGGAATTGTTCAAGTAAAGTTGTTTCTATCAGTCAGTTCATTAGATTGTATATCTTCTATACATTTGTTTGTCGGACAGTATGTCCTGAAGGTGTACTTAACCTTCTTTAGACAGTGAGCCTGGGCAGTGAGCCTGTTGTTTCTCTTGACTCCTAACATGGTCTGTTCTTTAACAGGGACAATGTACTATATATAATAATCAGCTCCTAACATGGCTAAATCTCCTAACAGGGATACTATACTTTTAGTGCATTATTTGAGGGTGCTAATTCCCACCAGTTTTTTTTTCCCTTAACAGGGTTTCCTCGACAACAATTTGTAGTGTTATGGTGTTGTTAATTTGTTCAAAATTGCATTTATCTTTTGATTGTTAAATATTAAGTTTAAATATTTGACACTCAACTGATTCACCCCCCTCTCAGTTGTCCTGATGGACTATTATTGCTAACACTTAAGACTTTGTCAGCTTTCCCAAAAACGAGCATCTATCAACCAATTATGAGATACTTTACCCCAAATATGAGAATCTACCAATAATGAGCAAAGATTTCCCAAAAACTAGCTTTTAGACACCAGAAACTAACTTTCAAACCCTAGAAAGGAGATTTCAAGGACAAGAAATGAACTTTCAAGCCCCATAAATGAGATTTCATGGAGAGGAAACAAAATTTTAAGCAAAAAATGATCTTATGTGAAACTGTCTCCGACCTGCAAGCACAAATCGATCAGTATTTGATGAATTCTCAAGCTTAGAGCCCTACGGTGGGCGCCAAAAATATGTGTGAAATTGTGTACCTATATGACTATCTAGAACACACAACATTCAATAGATCATTAGCTCAATGAGTTAGTGAAATCAAAATATAATCAAAATCAACATGAAACTCATCAAAATGGATCTATTGCTTCCTAGTCATGAAGATCAATTAGTCTATTTTAGTGCTCTCAGAATGCATTTTTAGATCTAATTGTATGACAATCCATGAAAGGGAAGAATCTAGCACGAAAATGCACCTAAATGCAAGTAAATTTGATGAAATTGATGAAGCTAGATGACTGAATTGGATGAATTAGGCTGAATGATCCAAGAATTGATGCTAAATTGCTACAAAGATGCAACTACATGATCAAATATGAGATAAATTCAAGTTAGAATGATGTAAATGAATGCAATACTCGTAAAAATGAGCTCTCAAATGCACAATTGACTAAAAACTCAAACTAGCATGACCTACTTGCAAATGATCTAGATATGCAAATGTCTTGAATTTAGCTGATTATATAGATTTCTCAAGAAGGGAAAATGAATTGATTTGAATTGAACGGTCAAGATTCACCCATTTGAAATGGATGGTTAGGATTGCAAAACCTTGTGATTGATCCTTGTGCTTCTCTCTCATTCGTTGATGTGTTGACTTAATGACATGTTGAGAGAATATTGAGGATTAAATTAAATCAAGGATATTAATATCTCTAGCCATGTGATGGGATTTTTGCTCTTTATTTGATTAAATGGATAGGACATTAATTTATTATTGAATATTGATGAATTATGTAATTAAATTGATTGAACTTAATCACACAATTAGGGTTTAAGGTTCCTTTGATTTAATTAGATCAATTTATTGAAAATTAGTGATTTGGTTTCTCTTGACCATTTTCAGGATATTATAGTTTTAAGTTTTGAATTGATGTTGGTCATTTAGTCAACCATTATATCTTGTTCATAGTGTTGAATTACAAATATGATTCAAAAATTTGATAAAAAAACTTTACAACTAAAAATACTCATGCATAATATTATAAATACATAAAATATTATTGATTCACATTAAATTAATTTAATCCCACATTTATGAAAAGACATGACCTAAAAATATTATTATACTATATCCTTGTACAAATTGAAATTGTGTTCTAATCAAAATCATTGTCTCATTTTATTCTTTATGCTAGTACAAATGATGTCATAACATGCTTTTAATTTTTTCTTTTGGAGTGTAGAGGACAAACTATACTCACCATTCTTTACTTTTTTAATGTTCGTCTTATGAAGAAGAATATGTACAAATCATTCTTCTTTTTATCCATTGTCAAAATAAATCTATTGATTGAAAAGCTCTATATAAATAATAATAATATAATAAAATCTTTTAAATTGAATATATTTATTAAATTATTTTTTTAATGATATAAAATATTCCTTAAAAAAACATCTGAATTCAGAGACACCATTTTTGACTGAAATCAAAATCCCACGTCACAAATTTTAAAAAACCCACGTCATTCTGATGACGTTCAGCCACTACGAAGTGGGGCTACTGTATTCTCTGTCCAGTAGAAATCTAAATTTCAGCATATTCTTAGCAATTTAACTTCAAATAGCTCTCTAGCATCTAATGATCAGGAAATGTCACTACTGAAATAAAAAACAAGAGCGTATTTTATTTACTAGCAATTGCACCTTAGTGTGCAATGGGAACGCCGTAGAGTTATGGAAAGGTCATTTAAGTATTTGTACCTTTGTTTGTTACCCCTTCTCATCCTCTCTAGATCTCCTTATAATGAATTGATAACTCTTCCTCTCTATCTCTCCCTCTCTATGTCTCCCTTTGTATCTCCCTAGATCTCTTTCTATGTCTACCTCTTGATCTATCTCTATCTCTCTATTTTTTTTTCCCCTAGCCTCCTACTTTATATTGATTTACATCTCTATCCAACCAACTCTCTCCATCACCCCCTTCCTATACCTTTTAATCTCTACATCTCTATATTTCTTCTGGACCATCTCTATCTCTCTCTCATCATCTCTCTCTCATCATCTCTCTAGCACTCTTTATGCCTATATATCTCCCCGTTTCTCCCTTTCTCTATTACTTTCAACTTATATCTTTATCTTTATATCTCTCCCTCTCTCATTCTCTCTCTTGGATATAGTTACATCTTTCATCTGCACTCTCCCTTCCTCTCTCTCTCCTCTCCATGTCCCTCTTCCTCTCATATCTTGCTCTTTCTTTTGCACCCCTCCCTCTTTCTATTCCTATCTCTCCCCCTCCCTCACACACACACACACACACACACACACCTTATCTCTCCCACTCACACACACATTATCACTCCATTTAGACACATCGCTCTATCTCTATCCATCCATCTCTCAATGACCCCTTTCTTATACCTTTAAGTCTGCATAGATTGGAACATCCTAATCCAGATTGAAGCGTAACAATATTTATCTCTAAATGTATTTCTAATCTTGAGCTAACTTTAACGTCCTAATTGAATTCTAATGCTAATAAACTATAATTTTAGTTGCAACCCTAATTCTTATGCTAATGGTAACCTTCATGATAAACTTAGTCCTAACCATAATTCTAATGATTTTAAAATTATAATATTCTTAATAACTATAATATTAATGTTATAATTATTCTTAATAATTGCTTTAGTTATATGCCTAAAATTATAGATTGTAAGCCTAATATAACTCACACTTATAAATCTTGATCCTTATAATTCAAAAATAATATTAAATACATTTCATTATATAATTATTTAATTTTTATAATTTAATTAACCTTCTCAATGCTTAAATTATAATGATAATTCTCAATTTTCTCAATTTTATTATTTAAATAATTTTTTAAAATAACATTTTACATTTGATTATTTTTAAACAATATATTTTTTAAAATGTTCAATTGAAATGATATATATAATTTATTGAGTCATTAAATAAATCTAAATAAATTATTAAAAAATATGACAAAAGTATATGAAAAATATATATATTTTTATCTTTAAATCTTCATAATGTTATATTGTTAATTTGTCAAAAAATTTCCTAAAATAATTTTTAATATTGTTCAAATTTTACTCTAAAATAATTTTTCAATAATAACAATATAAATTATAATATTAATAAACATTTAAAATTTACAGATTAATAAAACAACTCATTCTTAAGAGTTAAAGTCTTGGAAGTGCCACCCCGATAGATACAATATATTCGTCATTTTTCAAGTCGACGAAGTGAAATATTCGCGTTGGGATTATAGAGAAGACTATGCGATTAGCACAAATGGGGAGATGTTGATTAAAGACTTGTTTCTTAAAATAGGGTCAACGAATTCCAAACTTAATTTATAAGTGTTGATTAGCATTGCATACGAATACCGTGGGAAATTTTTAATCGCAGGTTATAATCTACAAAACATAGAGACACAGATTCCACAGATTCCACGAATTTGTTTCACAGATTCCACAGCCCGGGCAGAACAATTTCTTTTACTAAATTACCCATCCAGTGAAAAATCCCAATTTCCAGAGAGATGGCCTGTTGGGAGATTCACCATTTGCAGAGTATCTTCACTGCACTCCTCTGTTTACCATTTCAATTCCCCTGCCTTATTACAATCGGGTTGCCTACAGTGTCCAGCTGCGGGGGAATCAAGATCGGAAAACTCTATGTGGGCATTCCCGTGAATACCTATCATGTTCGCAAATAATTGCGGGACGAAAAAAAGAATAGACAGAAAAGACAGTGCGATGAACGGACAAGATGTTCTCAATGGTCGTCATTGCTCTACCAATAATTGCAACCGTTGGATGTACAAAGCAGCCGGAGGCTTTCCAAAATGGAAACGCCTACGGCGTAACTAGTTGTAGCTTTAAGCATAGCAGTGCTGCACTACCTTTCCGTGCTGCAACAATTTTTTAATCTCAAGACGAGGTCACTGGTTCGAATCCCACAAGTATGTGGCGAAGAGTTGTACAGAAATTTTCTTCTTCCTATGCAGTTTCATGCGAACGATTGTATCAAAATGGACGGATTTTTTCTAGACTGGCGTCTTCAGAAGCCTCGTTGGTATGTGCGAGTGAACCCTTATTAAATATTTATGCTGCACTTTTGAAATTTGGATGTTGATGACGTTAATTCTCGCGCAGGTAGGAGGGCGTTCTTCTTATACGATCGTTGATCATACTTTCGATGCGGTAGTTGTTGGGGCAGGAGGGGCTGGTTTAAGAGCTGCTATAGGACTTTCCGAGAATGGATTTAATACGGCCTGTATCACCAAACTTTTTCCCACTCGATCGCACACCGTTGCAGCGCAGGTGCACTGCTTTTTTAAATTGTGTCTTCGCCTTAAAAACATATTCCTCAGACGTTTTCTTGCGCACCAAGGATCATTTAATTGTTTGAAATTTCATTTTACTTGATTAATAAGATAATTTAAAAAATTGAACCGAAAATCCTGCAACAAATGAAGGCCGAAGAAAGTAGTTGCATAGGAAATTGTTATCATGTTCATATCCGTCGCCTGGTAGTGTATATTGCCCTTCAATTTTTGAACTGAAAATGAGTGTTGGAATATTAAGATTTATATTAGAATAAATTCATTTTAGTTGTTTTTTCTTAAGTAGTTGGGGATAGCTTTGGGAAGTCAATTTATTGCACAACTGTGTATAAACTATTTAGTAATATTATAATTTTGTGTTTAGTATTGTTATTATGCGTTAGATATCCAGTTATATTTGTGCCTTTCATTAGTTCAACATGGTATCAGAACACGAGAGGAAGGAGAAATAGCTGCTGTTATTCATTTAAAAATAGAAATTCAAATATAGTTTTATTGTATGGATGCATTGTTGGTACAATTTGACATCATATTGCATTACAAATTTTGTAAATATTCCTGAAATCTTGGTCGTATTGATTGGGCTTTTAGAGATTGTAGTACTGGCTTTGGAGAGTGAAGACTTACAAGTGTTGAATTAGAGGCAAGAGATATTGGAGGATGGAGGATTTTTCATCATTTTAAGTCAACTTCTTGCTCAAAGATGTTGGTCTATGTGAGAAGCATAGGTTTTCTTTTCTTTTCTGATGTTTATAGAATTGAATATGCTGTGAAGTATGTTTTTTTAATTTTAAGACAAGAAGGCATTTGGTGAATTCAATATGAATTGTTTTTAGCTAATTTGGGAGTTTGTGAATTTGGGGAATTATATACTTTCGAGGATCACAAGACAATTTGATGAATCACTATGAATGTAGATTGACATGGATTGTTGTCTAATAATTTGGGAGATCTGTGATTTGGGAAATCAAGGGAGCGGTAATCTAGGAACTTGAAAATTTAGCTTGAGAGGTACACTCTTTTGAAGGTTATTAGACATTTTGATGGAGTTTTATTTGGTTCAAGAACTGCTTTTTCAAAGAAAAACTTCTGAAAAATATATATTTCTTTGTTTTGATCAACATGTACCTTAAACTTGTGATTATTGTTGTTAAAATAGTTAGTTTGCCTTTGGTAGTTTGAAGTAGTTTTAGGAATTTATGAGAGTGTGTTGCTTTTGAAGTATTTGCACGATTCATTGCAAAATCATGTATGAACTTAATAACATTATTTGTATTCTACATTTATTGTTGTTGCGCTCACTGACTAGATTTCCTGCAATTTTTGTGTTTGTCATTTTCCAACACAATTTAATAGCTTTTTTAAAAAGAATTTGAAATTTCAACAAATGACAACATGAAAATATTTGCTCATCCCAACTTCTTTTTGTATTGAAGGAAATAATCTTTTATTCTGTGATTTGTATTGTTATTTCAATATTATCAAACTAAATGAAGACAAAACAAAAATATTTTGACGAAAATAATTAAGTTAAGATTTATGATCTACTAGTTTAGGTTACCTTAAATTTTATGAACTAAAAGAAGTTAGTATTCAATGTATTCTGTAGAGATTATGATTCAGTTTGTTTAAGCTTTTATTAGTGTTACCAAGGTATACAAGAAATGAAGGCAGAGTAAATATTTCTAGTGTAGAGATTATGATTCAGTTTGTTTAAGCTTTTATTAGTGTTGCTGAGGTATACAAGAAATGAAGGCAGAGTAAATATTTCTAGTGAAAACCAATAGGATATTTATAATTGTGCTCTAATAGTTTAGAGTACTCTAGAAATTTTGAACTGAGAGAAACCTATGTGTTTCAAACAAATTGGATGATTTAATTTGTTGAATTTTTAAAAATGATAGCAGATTATGTAACAAATATGGATAAAGGGAAAGTTACTATGGATAAAGGGAAAGTTACTGTGGAGAAAACAAAACTTATAGTTATATTTGTGCTTTAGTTGTTTAAACTTTAGATTCCTTTAGATGCCCTAGATTTTCAGAACTCAAAGAATTCCAGAACTAGAAGAAAGAAGTAAGTGCTTTTCATTTATCTGAATTTTAAGTATTGATCTATTCAGTCATTTAAAATCAGTGTCCCATAAAATTAATTTAAATAATGTTTGAGTTTTGATAATTTATTTGACTTCCACTAAACCTGTTTCCTTGTCCCCCGTTCTGGAAACCAGGGGTAACATAGTTTAAAATATAATTTCAGTAAAGTTGAATGAATCTTAAAAACTGCTGTAAAATGCAAACTCTGTTCTTGCAATAATATATATAAAAAAACTTTCGAACTTCTATCTATACTTAAAACCTTGTCAATATTCAGGGTGGAATGAATGCAGCTTTGGGAAATATGACTGAAGATGATTGGAGGTGGCATATGTATGATACAGTAAAGGGAAGTGATTGGCTTGGTAATTACTTATTTCTTTTCTTTCGAGATTTCTTCTCCTTCTTTATGCTATCTTTGAATATTGGGCAATGCTATTTGTTCTGGGAGCTATAACCCACTTTTAGATTACAATTGAAATTCTTTCTACTTTTACACTGACTCCCATTGTATCTAGTACTTCCTCCATTTTTCCCACAATGTGGGCATGAGGGTTTACCTGCAGAGTTCAAATGATGGACTTAAATTGTTTTTTGGGGCAGCACGTCAAAAAGCTATGCCTTGCTGCCATTGTCTCTTTCTTTATGCACTTAGATAAGCTATGAAAGTTGAAATTGTTATGTTTGTTTTTCATTAAATTATCATGAAGAGAAGCTTTGCATTACTATTTGACTTTTCACGATTTATAAGATAAATTTCTAGTTAAAAGCATGAGATTGAAAGTGAAATATGTTGCACATGTGAATGCAGGCGATCAAGATGCTATTCAATATATGTGCAGGGAGGCTCCAAAGGCTGTTATTGAGCTCGAAAATTATGGATTACCATTTTCAAGAACTGATGATGGAAGGATCTACCAGCGTGCATTTGGAGGTCAAAGTCTAGATTTTGGAAAAGGTCTGTTTGGAGTTATTTGCGAATAAATGTTCTATGTATGCCAGTGTAGATAAACTGCATTGTTTTAGTTGTTATCTTCCTGCATCATTTATGGGAATTTTTTATGTGTTTCTGTTTGATATTAATAATTAGAAATGGCTTCTGATGCAGGTGGGCAAGCATATCGCAGTGCTTGTGCTGCAGACCGAACTGGACATGCTCTACTGCACACACTTTATGGGCAGGCAATGAAGCATAATACTCAGTTCTTTGTGGAATACTTTGCACTGGACCTTATCATGGATGGTGATGGTAAGCCTTGTATTAATGTTGGAATTAAAAGAATGCATATATCTCAGCCTTGTATTAATGTTGCCATAAAAAATATGCATCTATCTCCATGTGCTACATGGACGTGATCCATACAGTAATTCCTCCAGTTTGTCTGGCATTTTTTCTTCAATAGATTAAAATGATTTGATTTATACAATTTACTTTGTTATTCTTGGGTTTTATTTTTATTATAAGAAACATACTCATTGGAAATGTATTCCATAAACGAGAGTCGATGTAATGACCCTTACCAAATAGGCCACTAAAAAAACCACTAAAACTGAACTGTGAAATTTCGTCAAACACTTGGCATGCAAACTAAATACACTGCTGAAAGTAAAATGCTGAGTATATGAAATTGTTGGGCAACAAATCCACTCAAATAG
>MU228272.1:75945-95486 GCA_018584345.1 Thuja plicata | reverse complement strand
ATTATAATGCACTTTTATAAAAAGTAACTTTATAAAATAAAAAGTGCAACTCAACTTAAAATTATAACATTTTGGCCCTGCATAACACATAATAATAAAAAGTAGGCTCGACACCATCTCTCCAAGAGCAAATAAGACCATCCAATCTCCAAATAATCATCAGAATGACTCTCTCACCAAAACCATCTGCCTACGAGAGTCCATGATAGGCAAATCCACTGAAAAATAACATGTCACTTAAGAGGGGACATGACAGTCGAGACTACTAGCCTGAGCAATTTGAATTTATCGAATGGTGTCCTCAAAACTAGAAATCCAGCTTTAGAATAGAGAGGTGTCACAAGCTTGCTGATCATGCTGGATAGGACAGAGACCGTTGTGTTGGTGTTTCCAATTGATACTTAAGATAACCCTAAAGTTCACCTTCTCTCATCAACAGATATCTTAAATCAGTGGCCAATTGACAAGATTCAGTTATAAGACTGAAATCTTCTACTCTTCGGGCTTTGCGAAACCCAGGCGGGTAGACTTGCTAATACTTATGGACATCAACTAATTTCAAACAAGTATTACAAACCAGCAGATGGGTCTCAATATATGTAACCAGAATGCACTTAAATGTTTCCAGAATTGGCTCTATTCTAAACTTATGTCATTAATACACCTTTGAGAGTGGGAACAACTTAAACCTACACCTAACAACAAGAAAGTAAAATGATGATAATTTTGATTGTTACTGAAAAAGCAACCAGCCATGTAAGGACCAATGCCTAATCTTGGCTACAGAGTCAAATATAAGACTACAAATGAGATCTTACAAGCAAGCATGATTAAACCAATGGATTTACAACATGTCAATGCCTTACATTAACATATCCTCTTACGCCATTATGAAATTCTTCTTACAGATCCACATAATATACTCTAAATCATTGCTGTTCAGACAAAGTATTTAACCCTTTCCTTGATAGAGAGCCATGAACAAACAACACAAATTGCAATGAAATTTGCAAAGACAAACCCAAAAATCCTTGATATATTGAGTTCATATGATCTGTAATACATTATCCTAGAGACAATCTCATAACAGTAGGAACGCTAATACACAAAATGGTTTGCACTTGCTCATAAAATCAGGCAATTACGGTGCATATATTTAGTTTGCAACCTTGACTATGACACTTCTATTTTCATGTCTAGAGCCAATATTTTAGAACCTCAAGTATGGCCTTGGTATTCCTTCTATAACTCCAAGGAATGCTACAAGCTATAGGCCGTTCACACATATTTCATTTTTGACTGCCATCAGTCGGTTACAAGGAATATTCTCCCAATAGACATTGTTGCCTCCAATTTTGTCTTGTAGTGAAAATTGCTCGGGTGGTACACAAGGAAGCCCAAGACTAGAATGCTTCACTGAACCAACCATGCTTGTGAGCCATGCCACTATCACGTAGAGGCGGTTATTGATGTAGAGATGGCTAGCTTGCAAGATTCTCACCATCTCCCCTTGCAGGGGAGAACTTCTAATTTTTTTCTCAAAGGGAGATGGATGACTCCAACACCCCATCTTCTGTGCTTGCACCCAGGTATCTCTCTGCATCCCACCTGTTGGGAAGAATCAGAGGGATAGCTACAGAGATTGGAATTATTTGCAAGCCACATAAAAAGTCTGTAGCAGCACTCAAGCCTTTTGATATCTCTTTGACTACCCATGGCAATTTTAATATCCCTCTGGCTACAAATTGGAGTTGTAAAATGCTTACTCCCCTGGTCTCTATATATCTCTTGCAACATGGTTCTCTTCAACCATCTCCTTTTTGCACCATAATTCATCCGCTCTCTCTACAAGCTCCATCCTCAACCTTTTGAGCAAAGAAACACTTCTTTTCAATGTAGACAATCAACACTAGAAGGCATATTTATCTTTCCCTACCTTGAGATACAACTCACATTTTCAAGATGCAGAATGGCAGCAACAATATATCACATCTGGAAGTTCTGCAATGACCAGATAACTGTGAGATCTTTCATACCTACTTTCTTGGTTGCAACAAATCCACTGGGACACTCAAATAGTTTTGGTGGCTATCTTGATGATTTCTTGGCCTGTATTAGCATCAGAGCCCTGCAATATTCGCATCAGGTGTCACACCTGTTTCAAGATCTTACCTAACACCCTTGTCCTCTTCACCGCGTCGTCAAATGGCCTTGACCATTATCACCTTGCACTTTCCTTACTACGTGGCGCCATGTGGCAGCTAACCATTCGCGTGACTCCCTTGGATCGAACTATAACCCCTGTTGTTGAATACCCCACCCACCCGTGGGTTATCGTCAGATTATGCCTTGACCATGGTGGGGGTGTGGGGCTATAGCTTCCCCTTGTAATTCCTCTTCATAATGAACACCCCGTGTACCCGCACCGTATTGTACTCGGGTCGCTTGGTCATCGCAGGGATGCGGGGCACACGCTCCTTATTGGATTATCATTCAGTCTATTTAACCCCGCACACTTGCGAGCTGCACTTGGAACTAAAACCACCTACCACGGGGACATGGGGCTAACATTATGCATTCAATCCCTCTTGTTTATCATTGCCCTGCACACCCGCGCAACACTTCTTGAACTTGGTTTGGACATCACGGGCATGCGAGGTCTTCAGGTTGGATGTCACCTCATCAATCTAGCACTTCGCGCCCGCGCTGCTCTTGTTCCCTCTTGTCGATCCCTTGCGGGGACAAGGGGTTCAATCCCTCTCCACTTTTCAACATTGCTGACTGTTAATTTGCCTACCCACACATGAACCTCAACCCTTCCAGACACCACTACGAGGACGTGGGGTGAAAAGGTACAAGGGGACTAACCCAACCCTCGCTCACCTGCATACACTTGACCTGCAAAATAAAAACTATGCGGGGGCGCGGGGTGAAATGAACCGGGGGGGAACAAAGGCAGGACACCTGCTTAGCTGGTAAAACATAAAAGGGACAACATTGGGAGGGGGCGGTTGTGTTCACACCCACTTTAAGTCACTTTCAACCAGTTAGGAAGGTCACCATTCAAATAAGGATTAAAAGATTTCACACTCAGCCATTTTTTCAACTTGACAACACTACGTTCAACTTGACAACACTACGTGGACAACCTGACTTATATCCCTAATTAGGAGATGATTAAAAATTTAACAGTCCTAACACGTACCTAAAAACTACAAGAAAACAATTGGAGTTTCTAACAACTCTGAAGATTTGCATTGAGTCACGACCCTTAGCTAATTTACGCCATAACACGACAACTTAAGGACTTTGGAAAGTCTCTCGTGTGGCTAATAAAATCCTTTGTATTTTGCATGCTTAGGGACAAGATCAGGGTTTAATTATTGTAAATTTGAGAAATGTACAACAATCTATAGCCAACATATAACACTGTAAAAGTTAAATGACCCTTTCTGAGATTGAGGACATTGCTCTTTTGTAACACAATAATCCAAGAACATGCTCTCTAGAGAAGCTGGGAAGCCTTGAGAAATTCCACTGTGATGTCCCCGATTAGGACTGAGTCTGCCCCTTTCATTTGCCAAGGTTTTGTTTAAATAAATAAATTTTTTTTATTAATAAATAGCTATTAAGTAATTTTGAATAAAGGCTCTTAGGTCGACTTTGTTTTTCTTGGGTTGGTTATTTGCTTGGCGGTTATTCCACTGATTCCAACATTGGAGGACTTAGGTATTTATAGGGATCGTGTCTGGAGCAGAAGGCATTGAATATTTGGAATTTGAAATGCATGTATCTGCCTTTCTAAGATGAAAACCTTAGAAGGGGATTCTGAGTAGGACGTCACCCCTGCTCACCGAGGTAGTCACACTCAAGTGGATGCCATTTAGACCTTGGGCGCACTTCATTTCTCTCGGGACGTGATCTACGCAGAGCTTACTTTTCTGGGTGTCTGTTGACATCAACAAAGTCACTTGAAGTTGATAATATGAAGGTCAACTAGTAAAAGAGGGAATCGATATATGGGTCGCACCTGCAGATCTTCCTCACAGTTGGTATTTATATGCCTTGTTAGCATAAAGATCATATTTTTTTGTATTAGTCTTATTTCTAAAAATCTAAAGTTTATTGTTGTGAGCATGAGTTTGTTACCTTGCTGATTATTACTTGATTATTTATCTGAAAACAATCTGTGCAATTTAATTCTAAGTTGGAAGTCAATAGCATAATCTTATAAAATCAGGATCAAAATTTTCCTGTATTAAGTCTCTTACAGTGATGATCCTTATTCAATTCAGTTTATAGTTTGTTGTGTAGCTATGCATATTATTGTTTGTTGATTTATGCATATGAAATGGGAAATATTGTTTTGGATATTTATATCTGGGCATTCTAAATAAAAAATCCCAATAGATATTTTAGCAGTATCAGAGCTTGGCATCCTGAGAGCTTGTGGATTAGTGAGTGAAAGGGATCAGAGATACCAACAAAGAGAGAATAAGAAGGCTATGGGTGACAGGGAAGAGAAAAATCACCAAGAATTCATTAGGGAGACCAGAGAGTTCCATACCAACACGAGGGATACCATGATGGAGATGGCTCAACTCTTAAGTGGAATGAACCAGCTACTGTGATGTCCCCTTCTAGCTAGATACTTTAGTCTAGCTGTGGTTTAGCCTATTATTGGACCCTCGTAGGCTATTACAGATGGATAGGGGGTCAGATTGGACACAGGAGGTTTGGGTTGTTTAGTGTTTTTGGCCTTCTCAGAGTTCAGTGGTTGGTTTGGGCTTAGAAAGTTTGATTTAGGCTTCTTTTGAGTGATTCTTGCTATTTTTAGCATGTCTTTTCAGACACATGGGAAATAATTTGTTGGACTCCAGTTTCAAACGGTTTGGCCAGATTCTCAATATTGAGAGAGTTATGATTATTTCAGTGATTTCCAGCATGTTTAATGATTAAATATAAAGTTAAATTGACTTTATATTTAAATCACTTAAGTGATGGGTTTATAACACATCGAATGGGGCCAATCGAGTATTTTATTTTGGAGGTGATTTATTAAAAGTTTTCCTTAAGTCTAATTCAATTAAATGTTAATGATATTATTTAATGTTATGCCTTGAAGAGGAATTTTGATTAGGGTTTTGGAGGCCTATATTTGCTTGGGAAATGAAGAATGATCTATCCATTGTTATTGTTATTGATTATTGCTTCTTGCTCCGAGCTCTGGACAAGGGTTTTCAGTATTCACCATTGGAGGAACGTAGTCTTCTTCTGTGTTCACCATTTGAGCCAGTGAAATATCTGGTGAATCTGGTATTTTGGAGAGTCTCATCCAGAGATTCTTATTGTGCTTCAATATAGTGATTTGCTACAGTACCCGTGAATAGTGATTTGCTACAGTGCGCGTGAATAGTGCTTTTGCTACAGTGCGCATGAATAGTGAATTTGCTACAGTACCGTGAATAATAAAATTGCTACAATATCGTGAATAGTGCTGCTACAGTGCATGAACAGTGCCGCATCAAGTTTTACTAGTTATTCTTGTTGGTTAGAAGTTTGGAAGGAAAGGGATGGCGTGAAGAATGAGGGTAAAAAATCTCAGCCCTTACTATGACAATAAAATTGCAGCAGCGTCTACTGAAATAAATCAGGTTCTTTATGTTTTGTAGAACTCGTTTTTGCTTATGTTTATTCGCCGGAATCATTTATCTTTGTACTCAGCGTTGCATGGTGAACTTAAATAAAATTGCAGCAGTAGTCTGATTTTATTTCAGTCATTTGTTTGATTCAAAACCCTTATTGAAAGGATTTCACAAAAATATAAATTTGCAAAACAAACAAACAATAAAAACATCCAATACAACAGCAGAGCCTGTGAAGGGTTCTTACAACTAAATACTTGAAGACATATACAAAATGGAGCTGAAGGGAACAACTCTGGTGGTGATAAGGCTTCAGCTGGCGGTGAGAAAGCCTTAGCAAACACAAAAACCTTTCGGGCCAAATTTATGGAAAAAGAGGGAATAGCAAGCAGTGCAGAAGAGCAACTTGATCAGGAAGGTGAGATGATAAGGCTTCATGATGAATACAATGCCTTAAATATTGGCATACAGGGACACATGGTTTTCCTTGAATCCAATATTTGAAGAAGAGGCTATCAAATTTGCCACTTTGCACCTTGGAGTGTATCATGAATGGTGGTATCACAGCATGGTAACCCAAGGGCATGATTCAATCACCACCTTGGAAGACTTCAACCAAAGATTGATAGAGAGGTTCAATAGGAGGGATCTAGAAACTCATTTTAGGGAGTCAGCACAGCTGAAGTAAAAAGGGTAAGGTGGAAGACTGGCAGAATTTTAGAGGCTTGCGGTGATGATTACTGATGTGTTAGAGAGAAGGCTCATAGTCTTCTTTGTGGAAGACCTAGCTGAACTCCTAAAGGTTTAGTAAGGGCATTTGATCTGAGCTCATTGCATGAAACCATCAAAAGAGCTTTAAATTTAGATGATTCAATGACTAAGGTCAGATTCAACTCCAAGCAAGCATCTCCTATGCTATCAAAGAAACCTTTTCAGAAGAAAAGCTACCTTCCAAATAATTACCTCCTAAGCCAAATCAAGTAGAGGTCTCTACAAATGAACATCGAAGTAAAAAACTATGCTTCACATGTAGAGAACCGTGACAACCAGGTCATAGGTGTTTGGGAAAAGGACAAATACACTGTATAGAGATAGTCTCCAATGAGTATACAAAAGATGCCACGTAGGAAGGTGTGGAAGCCGGACATTGAAATCTGAAGTTTCTTGAGGACAAGCAACATGTGGGACGGGCGGACTGTGATGTCCTTGATTAGGATTGAGTCGGCCGCTTTCATTTGCCAAAGTTTTATTTAAATAAATAAAAATTATTCGTATATGTAATTATTAAATAAATTTGAATAAAGGCTCTTAGGCCGACTTTGTTTTGCTTGGGTTAGTTATTTGCTTGGCAATTATTCCCCTGAGGCCAACATTGGAGGACTCAGGTATTTATAGGGATCGTGGCTGGAGTGGAAGGCATCGAATATTTGGAATTTGAAACACATGTATCTTCCTTTCTAAGACGGAAACCTTTAGAAAGCAATCCTGAGTAGGACATCACCCCTTCTCACAGAGGAAGTCACCCTCAGCTGGAAGCCATTTACACCTTGGGTGCACCTCATCTTTGTTGGGACGCAATCTGTGCATAACTGACTTTGCTGGGTGTCTGCTGACATCAACAAAGTCACCTGAAGTCAATAATAGGAAGGCTGGCCACTAATAGAGGGAATTGATATAAGGGGCTCACTTGAGATCATCCTCACAGTCGGTATTTATATGCTTTGTTAGCCTGTAATAAGGATCATATTATTTTGTACTAGTCTTATTTCAGAAAATCTGAAGTTCATTGCTGTGAACATGAGTTTGTTACCTCTGCTGATTATTACTTGATTATTTATTTGAACTTGAGAACAATCCGTGCAATCAATCAATTCTGAGTTGGAAGTCAAAGCTGAATTTTATAAAACCAGGATTTTCCTAGATTAATTCTCTTACAGTGGTAATCCTTATTCAATTCAGTTCATAGTCCGTTGTCTAGCTGTCCATTCAAATATCCCAAGTGGATATTTACTCTGCTGCTGCTATAAATTTTATTTAAATAATTTCGTTTTCCTGTAAGTTTTTTGTTATCTTGCAGAACTAGACAGAAGTTGCAGAAGGAATGATTTTTCTTTGATATTTTCAGAATAATGTGGTACAATGTAATGACAGTAACAGCAGCAAATAGATAATAATAACAATAACCTGATACAAAAGCATGTGCAATTCTGGAAATGCTTCTAACTGTACCAATAAATCTGATATCAAAAGGAATTAAGTTTGGTACCTCAAATACAATCAATGTCAGAATATAGAAGGCGGCTAGCAACTGCAGTGTTTACTAGTCTGCTCACAAAATCCAACGCCCAGCTGATATAGATTGCTGAGCAAATCTACTCCCAATATCCAACGCCAAAATGATGCAATCTGCTGAAACTGCAAATATGGTCTCCAATTTCTAACGCCACTGATATGAACTACTGTAGTAGCAAATCGGCCTAAAGGACAAGTTCAGCTCTGTATTACAGCCTCAATTCCACGTACTGATATGCTCAGCCAAGAGGGCCGTACTCCATCAATGTCAAATACTTGTGCAATAACTTGTAAATCAGATCTAGTTGAGGGCTACGTCCCAACTTGATCAACTATCAGCCTAGGGTTTGACATCCTAGTGAGGGAATGCTCAATCCAGAGCAAAGTGCCCAAATTATGTTTTCAAAATGTTCAAAGATGGCTTACTTTCCTTGCATTGGCCTTATATCATCTTCTCATGTAATTCGAACCCTAAAAGGAACCCTAAAAGAAATACTTAGGAACTTTATAATATAAAGTTATATTCTTTAATAATGGCGCCCAAGTGCTTGAAAATCATTATTTCACCAATAAGAATAGTTCCAAGTGTCAAACAAGTCCCTGAAGATGATAATCAAATAGAAGAGGCCGAGCTCTTTCCAACGGACTATCACATGATGGCAGAACTCACCAGATGGAGCCAGAAAACTCCTTATTACTCTCTAGTGGCTAAATACCTAGCCTTATTTAAATTATTAAAATGCTAACTTAGGAGAATATATAAATATATTAAAATATTTCCCAAATAGCGAACTGATAGCCAAAACACCTCTACAAGGTGAAACTGATCTCGTCACCTCTTGTGACTGATGCCGAATAATTTGAAATAACTGACAGTCCCATCCCTCAAAAATAGGGATACTCCTAAAAAATAGGAATGTCTCCGAATCTCCCGAAACTGAAATCATAGAATGATCTTGTAGAGACTCAAGACTGTAACCCATCTCCACCTCCTAAAATGTAGGAAACTCCTACAATTAAGGAACTGCTTTCAACTGCTCTCCTACTGTCTAAAACTCTAGATCTGAACACAGTATACCCTGACTGAGTCTCTAAACACCAGTGCCAGCCTAGGAGACTCCCTGATAGGCTAACTCCCATGTCCTGCTAGATAGAGCTAAAAGAGGGGACATGGCATCCATATTATTGGTTGTTGTTTTAAGCATATGAAATCTGGGAAATTTGGTTTTGGGTATTTATATCTGGGCAATCTAAATTAAAAATCCTAAGAGTGATTTTCAGTTCAATGGCCCTTTCTGCTATTCAGAACATTGCTCTTTTGTAACACAGTAATCCATGAACATGTTCTCTAGAGAAGCTGGGAAGCCTTGAGGGATTCCACAAACACTGATCCTCACACCATTATCTAACATGCACAGAGAGCCTTTAAATTCACAAGTGAGCTGAAAATGATATTGCATAATTGAAGAGAAGCTCTTATATGATGATTCACTCCTTTCTTCTCTAACATGCCATTTTCTATTGTTGGCCAATTACTGTACACTAGATGTACTACACATTGTTGGTATGTACATTGCAATAGCAATAAAAATGTATTTCACAAGCTTATTTTTAAAGTTGAATTTTACCAAGGGGTCACATAAGCCATATTGTGAAGTGAAATATCTCAATTTAAAGTCTAGCCTCCAATACTTTCTGTCAATCATTTGTCACATGAATAAAGGATCTAAATAGATAAGGTTTAGGGCAAAGGAAGTGGCTCCTTGTGGGGTAGAGTAAAAAATATTGTCCATGAAAAATGTACTTTGTATGTTCAATTCCTAATTGCTACTTTGACAATTGATATGAATTAGTTACTTTTGATTGATTTTTTAACTGATTAGTTCAAGTTTTCAAACATTGAGTGCTAATTCCTAAGAGTCTAAGACTGTTCACCAGTTTGTGATGTATATATTCTTTATAAATTCTTCCATTGGTTTCCTTGTATTTTTGATGATGTGTCTATGTTCTACATTGTTGTTTGTTGGCTTTAGGTGCCTGTCGAGGGGTGCTTGCTCTAAACATGGAAGACGGCACAATACATCGTTTTCGTGCCCATTCTACAATTTTAGCCACAGGCGTAAGGAGTTGGTTTAACAAATTGCTCTTGTTTATGAGAGCCATTGTAGTATCAATTTCATTAATGTCACTCATACTTCATTCCTGTACCCTGCATAATTTTGTACATCGTAATTCATGCAGGGTTATGGCCGAGCTTATTTCTCCGCAACATCAGCTCATACATGTACTGGAGATGGAAATGGCATGGTTGCACGTGCTGGGCTTCCTTTACAGGTCATTATAAATTATAATTGAATCCTCCTTGTGATAAATGTTTATTACTGAATCCACAATATCTTTCTATGCTTATGGGATTCTCCTTTTATTTAGGATCTTGAATTTATCCAGTTCCATCCTACGGGCATATATGGTGCAGGTTGCCTTATTACTGAAGGTACAAATCTTCTAATACAAGTAAATTAGCTTACAAGCTTCATTCATACTTACTCAGAAATGTTTCCCCACTAAATGGATAATTTTATTAGTTCAAATATAAAACATTATTTTCCTAATAGCTTATTAGTTTCTGATTTCATGTCAATAAAATATTCTGGCTTGTGTATTTTTTCTTGCTTGGTAAATCCTGGGTGCAGTTATGGGCTTCCTTTAGTGTTGTGTGGTTTATGCTTGGAACACAATCTTAAGATTTGTATAGGAGCTGGTGTTATGGTATGTCTTATTGTGGCAAATGGATTTGAACTAGGATGATGCTTTTATGAGTTTATCCCAGTACAATTATGCCATAACCTGTCGGATGCCTTTATATATTCCAATTTTTTCACATTACCACTTTCTTGTCTACCATCAACAGTTCTTTGATCTTGAGTGTTACAGAAGTTTCTACGTGGAATCAACTGCTCTCACAGCATTTTCCAGCCTGGCCCCCTACCCTGGACTTTCTCCAACAAGCATTCTCAGACTTTGCACTGGTACTGCTAATATGATTAGTGATATTATCCTTGGCTCCTCCAATGTGTCCTAAAATACTGATTGCTTTTCTATGCCATATTTGATGGTCTTCACCAACTTAACTGTTTTCAAGATCTTTCCTTCACATAGTTTTTAATACTTGTTTGGAGGTTACCTTTGGCTTTTAGGTTAATACCTGCATGTCTATTTATCTGTTTCTTTCTTCCTTGTTTTATTGTTTTAACTTCAAATCTAGGGTACCCTTTTTGCTCTAGTTCTTGCTATTGTAACTGTTGTATGTTCCTATCCCTTTAATCTTTTCTCTGTCACACATGGACATAAACATAATTTTTTTTCTTTCTCAAAAACTATTGGAAACATTAGCTTGTTTTAGTAGTGGTAATTTATGCTCCTTATTGCTATTGTATCTACAACAAATGAGGATCTCAGTTTAAAAAAATGAAAAATATTAGAAATTGAAGGCAGTATTCATTACATATAATATGTTGAATTGTGTGTCACCAAAGATAATATTCTATTCTAATGAAAAATGGGGTTGAGTGATTATTGTGCAGTATTTAATTTATAGTTTTGATTGGCCCAAAATTCAGGGTCACGTGGTGAAGGAGGAATTTTATGTAATAGTGAAGGTGAGAGATTTATGGAGAGATATGCTCCAACTGCCAAGGATCTGGCTTCTAGAGATATTGTGTGCAGATCCATGACCCTGGAAATTCGTGAAGGCCGTGGTGTTGGTACGTGTATACAAATGCTTTTTGCTCTATTTGGCTAAAATGAAAAAATCCTTTAGTTGTATGAAGTTTATGAACAATTTAAGGAATTCTCTATCAAGGTTGTATTTCTTCTTTTAATGAAGTGTTTCTTGGAGAAAGTCATTCTCAGACCACCAATCTAGTCCTAAAATTTCCAAGCGAGATTTTCCATTATGTATCAAGAAACATTCCTGTAGAAGTAAAAGCTTCCCCGTGTGTTGCTTGTATTTTGATATTTCTCGTTGATAACTTTTACATTTCCTTGAATCACTCCTGGTTGCTGATGTCATGTCTTTGTCGTAGGACCCTTGAAGGACCACCTATATCTCCATTTAAATCACCTACCTCCAGAGGTTTTTAAAGAGAGGCTTCCTGGCATCTCAGAAACTGCAGCAATCTTTGCAGGGGTTGATGTTACAAAGGAGCCAATACCTATCTTGCCAACTGTCCACTATAATATGGGTGGCACTCCAACAAACCACCTTGGTGAGGTAATCATGGATATCAAAGAAAGCTTAGATAAACTTGAATAGCTACAGATAATTATTCTCTTGCTGGTACGGAGAAGCTTGACTCTTAAAAGCAAACATTAATATGTATATGCGTTTGGAAAATTGTTATCTGTGATTAGCTTAAAGTAAAAATTGTTATGTCAATCTGTTTTGGTTAAATTTCTGATATGCAGGTATTGGATATCAAAGAAGATAACCCAGATTTTGTGGTACCTGGACTGATGGCTGCTGGAGAGGCAGCATGTGCATCAGTTCATGGTGCTAATCGACTTGGTGCGAACTCCCTTCTCGACATTGTTGTCTTTGGTCGAGCTTGTGCCAACAGAGTTGCTGATCTATATAAACCTGGTATGTTCTTGGTTTCTGTTTTTGAGGCTTGGCATGGGTTAGCAGTTTTTGCTACAAGATTTGCTTATAGATTCTTGGTATCTACAGTTCCTGAAGATATTGTTTTGTACACCTGTGTCTGGAGCTCCATGATAAGGCAAATCTAATTATATCAAGATGAATAATTTTCTATTTTATCTAGGATTACTTGAATTCTGGCTTTATCTCAGAGCATTCAATTACTTGTTTTACTATTTTTATAATTATTAACATTAAAAAATGTTGGTGTAATTAATTAATTCTAATTACACTTTACTTAAGCTTACTTAGGATAATGCATTTACATATTAGTTGTCATGTAGACACATGAGTTTGCATTTCATTTCAGCACTTGGTGTAGGAGAAATCCATATTAGGAGTTAGTTGTTATCTCATTCCACTTTATGTGTGAGATCCACCTTTAGTGCTCTTATCACATTATCATCCTCTTATTGTTGCACATGTTTGCACATACTTCATTGTACAATGGAGGATGATCCACCTTTGGTGGACATATAATTCCACCTAGTGTGGTTGATAGCTTATCATCTCCTTATCATGTAGTCTTATTGCATTGCCTATATATTCAGGCACTCCTACATTGTATTTATCTATTATCATTTTGATTATTGATCATCATTGAATCTAGTCAATTGAGGATCATATCATTTTGTCTCTCTTGTTTGTGCTATCTATTGAGCTTCTAGATCTTGGCATCTTTTTTCATTGCCTTAGGCAAATTATTACATTGTATTAGAGCCATAGGAGTGTTCATTGCATAGCCATCGGAGAGCTTTTTGCTTCAACTTTTGGAGGGCCACGATTCAGATCCGGAGGTGCAACAGCTTGTGGGAGCGTCTAGAGCAAGATCTGACCTCACCATTGCGTTCAGGTGGCCCTTCCGATGAATTTTGACTATAAATTTGACTATAAATTTGCCTATATTCGGCAAAAGTCAAATTTGAGGCTTTTTTTTTGCAAATTGGACCTGTACGGATCTGATTTGTAGTGGTGCAATTTTTTCGGAGAAATTATTATTTTTTTACTACAATTATTTTGTAATTTTTTCCGAGGAAAAATATTGTTTTTTTCGGCTTTGTATTTTGTTTGTCAAGTATTATAGAGATCCAACCCAGTACACCCTTGTCAAATTAGTGCATACATCATGGAGTAGCACGAAGGCTGATATGCGTTGGTTGGTAGTCTACAATTAGTTCGGCCACCCAAATTCTCTAACGGCGCACTTGGCACAAAGCTCAACAGAAGCACCCGTTTCACATTTTCTATCCACGGTGGTGGAATTTGCTTAAAAAAAAGCTATTTGACAATATCCCCTTGCATGTGGGATTAAAGTCCCACGGGCAATCAACACCGCCATCGACAGAGCCCTCGCGGCTCAACTCCAAGCAACTCCCTCCACTGCTCCAAGTGGCCCCTCCTACTTTCGAGCAACACCAACTCGGCGCCACATAAGCACCACACGCGAACAAGATCCAGTTACACATGGCGCCTTCTAATTGGTGCATGCAGCGAGCTCGACCACGTCACCAATCCGACAGACAAACTAGTATTTTTCTCTGACGCAGTCATTCACCATAGTAAATTTGACGGTTGTTGGGCTGTCAGATATCGATGGACGTTTGACTGTCACATTTAGTCATCTGCCTGTGTAATCAGTTTGGTATGTTAAATTTGATGGCCTTGTGACTGTCATACCTAGGCTTTTTTGTTCTGCTGTGACGACCGTTTGGACGTCATATTTTGTTGTTTGGTTTTGGTGATGTCAGCGAGGTTTGAAAATTTGCACCCCTCACCACATGTAGTTTTGATTTTGCAGTTCGACTTTGGAGGCCCATAACTTGGTCATACAGCCTCTGTTTTGAGTGCATTTTTTTTTAATTTTGGGTAGAATCTCTTGAATTTTTTAGTGGTGGTGTTAGTTTTTGGTTTTGGTAGATAGATTGGGTAGAAAACACAGTTTTGGGTGACTGTACCTGTTCAATCCTCAGTTTTGCAACTTCAGAGGCTTCGTTCAGGCTCATACAGACACATTTTCAGGTGCCGTTTTTTTTGAAAGTGAATAATTTTTTGTGTACTTTCCAGATTTGCTATCATATTGTAGCCTTATTTGGAAAAAATATCACTTTCATCTCTAGGTCCTTTTTTGGCCTTTTATGATTATTATAATGCTAGGATTTCTATTTGATCCTTAGCAATAGTGATTTGAGTCTTATTTGCCCTCATTGAGGTGGTTTTAAACATCATAAAAGATCCCCGATCCTGATGATCTTGGAATTTACTGTATATTATGAAATTTGAACCTGTCTACTGTTTGGTATCTTGGAAGGGCCTTGGCTGAATTCTGATTTCTTATCTTTTCCTTGTGTTTTCTTTTAATTTTTGGAGTTTTTCGAAAATAAAGCAATTACATAACAAATGGAAACTAAATAGCATTTAAAAATGTAAACACAATCTGCAATTATTATATTTCTGAATTCTAAAATAGCACATACCCAATTTATCCAGCAATCATATATATCGATTTTAAGAAGAGCTCAGAACAAGCATACAATATTGTCCTTGACAAAAATAAACACCAGCTATGTGAGAATGCTTGGTGTGTGCCCCAAATCTGAATGAGCTACTGTGATAAATCCATCAATGCCTCACTGAGTGCTATGCCGCCCAACAATGCTGAAAAAGCCTTCCTCTAAACCCCACGTGAGCAGCTGGTGTAAAACGCCCAAAGCCAATGGCTGGCCGCCAAGCTGAAACTGATTCTCTCCAATATGCAATGCCAAAACCAGATCGATCACTTCCTCTGGTCATACAAATGCAATAGAACACCAATCCGATTACCAATGATTGTTGAGGTTTGCGCCTCAACAGTCAAGACTTGAGGGTTTCGTCCCAAGCCACCAATTGCCCTCTAGAGCAATTCTACAATTCATAAGTTTCGAAAATGTTCAATAGGTAATCAACAATTAAGCTTCCATCTCTTGATAACTCCTCTTAAGGGCAAATCGAACCCTAAAGGAAAAATACACTTAGCACTTTATAATAAAATAATATTTTCCCAAATAAAGGTGTCCATGCTATAGGAAAAACATTACTTTATTAAAATGTTGTAACTCAAGGCACCAAAAGGTTTCTGGATAGTGAAAATAGTTTATAATAATTCTAGACCTTTCAAACGAGCTATCACACAAAGATATCCCTGACCAAATGAAGCAATTATTCCCTTTTTACTTCGAAATGGCTATATAAATAATAGCCTTATTATAAATTATTTAATTGTTAACTTAGGAAATATTTAAATATATTAAAATATCTTCTCTTTTGCCTCTGATAGCCTAAATCAACCCATTAAACATGAAACTGACCATGTCACCTGACTGATACAGACGAGATGGGTGAACTGGCAGTCCCTTCCCTAAAATCTAGGGATGCTCCTAGAAACTAGGGAACACATCCTGTCATCCTGAAACTGAAACCAATTGAAGGGTCATGAATAACCTCACGACTGACAACTATCACAACCTCCTAAAATTTAGGGATATCCCCTAAAATCTAGGAACTGCTCCAAACTGGCTCCAAACTGCATGTAAAGCCAAAATCCGGTCACTGTATGCACTGAATGAGTCTTTATCCATCTCTGCTAGCCTACGAGACTCCAATGATAGGCCAACTCCTCTGTCTCTGATGTCCACTCTAGAAAGGGGACATGACAATCCTCCCTTCCCGGAGATTTCTTGTCCAAAAGCAATGCAACAATATATCATCACCATCCTAGACATACAGTCTATACCATATGCAATACTTTGACAACATCTGCTGCTCCACTTTGAATAAATACGATGTATCCCTAATGTCAGAAACAACTCATCACCCCCTGAACTGCAAGAAAACCACTGCCTGGATCCCATATCAAAGCATAGTTCACACTGTACGGGATAGAAGTGAAGTAGATCACGTCATCACTGTTGAGTATCCAACCCTGACTGCCCTCATGACCAGGAGTCCACACAACTGGCCATTCTGCTCCTCTTTCATAACTCGGATTAGTAACCAACCTGAAATCAAACCTGTACCAGTCCATGAAAGTCACCCCATAATCTGCCTCTGCCGAGAAAATAAAACTCTTTGATCGCTCATACGGCTGAAACAGTGTAACAGGTAATGCAGACTCTGGAAATGCTAAGTGGATCTGGCCAATGCAACCATTAATCCAGCTGAAGTCAAGGCATATGTAGTCTCCAATCAGTAGGGGTATAGCTACCCGACCCAAAGAGAGATGTGATACCATCAAAGATGACTCAAGCATACCCTCGACCCCTGTCATAGAGACCTCTAGAGTGGCTGATCCATACATGCGAATCATCCCAACACTATGACAATGAAACCCCTCCTGCCACACAATCCATACCAACAGCCATCGAAGCCTGCTAACATACCACAGACCAGCATCAAACACGGTATCAGTCAAGTGGTCCCAATAGTGCCACTCCAAGAAGGATACCCCATAACCTGTCTCCACCACACAGACAAATCTCTCTACAATCTCATACTCCTGAAGTGTTAGGGTATCTATTGCCATCTTAGGGAAGACTGGATGATATTGACTATGGTAACCATCGACCTAACTGGAATCAAGCAACATGAAGTCACCCATCAACAGTGCTATCGCTACCCTGTCATGCACGCCACATAGTCGTCTCAGGATCAAGGTGAATGCACTAATTATGTCACTCATCCACGCATAAGCATATGTATGCTGAAAGTTGATCCCTGAATCATGTATCAAACTGGGATGCATGGCTTCACCCAACTGCTGCACTACTATGATATAAAATCCTAGGTGTGTGGAATGAAGCAACTCATCAAGAATCCTCCAATCGAATGCACTGCATAGGATGATACTAGGATCCCACACTGGATGGGAGTGCTCCCACAACCAAGGTGATATCGTACTGGAATCCCTATGAAACAAAGCGTCAAACGAGACAACACTTGGATCCCAACACAATCTGAACCCACATCCATCTGTCACAAGAAGATACTGATAGTGGAAAGCGTCATCAACAACAAATCTCCCTGCGGTCACCGTGAAACTCCCACCACTGTGATTACCGTGCACAACATCATGCCAGCTAATTCCCACCCCATCTTGTAACCATGGCTCTGGATGAAGTCTCTGTGACATAGAGGTGATAACCTCTGTCGGAAACTGAACAACATGATGGTGGATTGTTTGCTGGTCCTACAAACAATCCCACCCAAACTGCTGGGTCAGGTCCCTGTAGTCAATAACTCTATCCTCTGAAGATGGAAGTGCACTACCGCACCATGGATAGTAGAAATCTGGAGCCAACTCCCACCTGTGTACCACCCAATCATCTACTAGTTGACTGAATGAGAAGTGGTGTGTACTCTTCATGGTGCAATCAAGATGGACTCACATAGGCTCCCTCAATGGCTCTATGGCATAACCCTGTCCAACCAACTCATACCGATGAATCATCTCATCATCACCCAACGGTCTAAATGAGGAGTGATATGCACTCATCATTGTGCAGGCAAGATGAAGTACAATAGGCTCTCTCAATGGCTTTGTGTCAAAATCTTGCCCAATAAGCTCACCGTCACTCCCACTGGTCTCATTGCACAAATCTGGGTATAATTCATACATTCGATCTCCGAAGTCCAAACAAGGACCTTTCATAGACCACAACTGACCACCTTGATTCTGCTGTGAGATAAATTGGTGTCCATGATCAGCTGTAGGTGGTGTAATAGTAGATTTGCTCCCTAGAGGAGGGAACAAATCAACATGAGCACTGTATTCCCACTCCAAGGACACTCTGTTGGTCTCGTGTGAAGATGTTGTAGGGATGTTATTGGAAACCATCACACAACTCTCTGGTGAGTCCACTAGTGTCACTGGGAAACTTTGTACTATAACCGCCTCTGATGATGACTCAGCCACTCCCAGACTGTCGGTAATCTCCTCTAACTGTAAGTTCGCCTCCCGAAGGGCTGCCTAGGTATACTCCCATGGCTCACTTATCTCCTCAAGCTCATGGGTGAGCCCGTCAACTTCCTCCTCCTTTCGCATCAGGGCATCATAGCAGATGCAGTCCTTCTCTAGAAGATAACTTCGATCAACCACTAACTCCAAATAATTCTGCTTCAATATCCCCATAGCCTCATGAAGAGCATGGAACTCTGCCATGGAAAATCCGCTACTATCCTTCTCAACAATCATGAGAGGGCTCCAACTGAGCGTAGATAACATCCGTCGAGTGGCATCAAAGTGCTCAACCACTGTGTCTACCCTCCTATCATCAACCCTGAGTTGTCTAATCAAGCAATGAGGGGTCTGAAAATGATAATTCTCAGGCATGTGTACTACCTCTGGATCTGCACTATGGTGTGATACTGTGTCTGAGTTCGGTACATCTCTGTAAGGGGTATCCAATATGCATTCACTAATGCATGCATCCTCATCTATAGTACTGCAACTCTGTACCTCTGAGACCACCTCCTTAGTCAATGATGAAACTGCTGTCACCACACTATGCTCACTCTCATTAGCTACCCATGTGTCTGGACATACAACCGAATCACGATCCTGGAATTCAGTGCCACTATGAGTACACACTGCTCTGATTTCTCTGGTCTGGTCTAAGAAATCAAACTCATCATTACATGAATTGTCATCGCACAATGCCTCTGAAATACCTGTATCTGGGTTACTCTCCTATGCAAACTCACCAAAATCAACCTGACCCTCTGTATTACTTGTTCCACCCAATTTAATGCTGGCTACATGTGTTTCAGTCCTGTTTATAACTTTTTCATGTGCATCATCACATGAGATTTCTTGTCCCACTTGGGTTTGCCCTGTTTTTGTCATCTTGTTTTCTTTCATTGCCCATTTCTCA